>JBAMHZ010435432.1:0-10483 GCA_037177395.1 Alpinia galanga | reverse complement strand
AATGTTCTTAAATCAAATTTTATTCTTTCCCATGCAAATATTTTCAAATGCTTGTCATATAGATGAATAAAATCGTAAATTAGTGTGAAAGCATTTATTCATTAGTTGGTGTATGTGCTCAAAAGTGTGTAATATTTCTCGATTTCCCTTGTTCCAATGCATGCCCTAGATTGATGAAAAGACTGGGTGTAGTCGTGTCTTTTGGCAACAAGCTAAACAATTCAAGTGCAAGGCTGTAAACCTCTTTTGCAAATGATGCAGAAATCTCCATTTATAAATGATTTTTTTTTGTGATTCATTTCTATTCGATTTTTTTTTATATGCTCTTCTGGTAAGTATTTTTTCATGTTGCAAAAAATGAATATCGCTAATGGACTATTTCACTGCAGCCAGAGCAACTCTCTAAGATATTTGAACTTTGTGGAACTCCTGATGAAGTCAACTGGCCTGGTGTTTCCAAGATGCCTTGGTACAACAATTTCAAGCCTTCACGCCCGATAAAGAGGCGGGTCAGGGATGCTTTCAAGCAGTAAGTTGTACTTTGCTACTACTTGTAACTTTTTAGATATTCTACTTTTAGTGAGGTTTGATTGCTTGATTTGGATAAAGCTGTTCATTTCTGCAGTTTTGATCGTCATGCCTTGGAGCTGCTTGAAAGAATGTTAACGCTGGATCCATCACAGGTAACAACACTATTATATTATGTTTATATTCTCATGGACAGTGATTTTAACCTTTTTGGTTTTGGTTTCTTCTATCGATAGTTTGGTAATCTCTGTTTCGTTATGCAGAGGATTTCTGCAAAGGATGCACTTGACGCTGAATATTTTTGGACAGACCCTCTGCCATGTGACCCCAAAAGGTTTCTAGTCATTTGGCATGCTCTTTATTATATGCCATTAATTCAATTATCATTTTGATGATACAGCTTGCCAAAATATGAATCCTCGCATGAATTTCAAACCAAGAAGAAGCGCCAACAGCAAAGGCAGCAGGAGGAAACTGCAAAACGACAGAAACTACAGCATCCACAGCCACACAGTCGCCTCCCTCCCATCCAGCAGACTGGGCAACCACACCCACAGATCCGGCCTGGTCCAAACCCGCCCATTCACAATGCTCCACCACCAATGGCAGCAGGTCCCAGCCACCATTACGGCAAGCCACGAGGCCCCTCCGGCGGTCCTAACAGGTATCCACAAGGTGGCAACCCAAGCGGTGGCTACAACCCCAATCGAGGAGGTCAAGGTGGTGGGTACAATAATGGTCCGTATCCTCAGCAAGGCCGTGGACCACCACCTTACACTGGGAGTGGCGTACCTGGACCTGCTGGTCCACGCGGTGGAAGCAGCAGCAGTTACGGGGTCGGCGCTCCTAATTACACCCAAGGTGGCCCCTACAATGCCTCAGGTGGAGGCAGAGGTTCCAACATGAGTGGGAACCGCAACCAACAACAGTATGGTGGGTGGCAGCAGTAGTTATGTGTGCAATTGAGGAAAGTTTTTCTTGGTTAATCTTTGGGGGGCGGCAGCAGTAGTTGAATGTGTGCAATTGACTAAAGCTTTTCTCGTAATCTTCAGTTTGAGTATGAGAAATTAGACACATCAAATATGCCAGCAGAGTCATGATTGTGGAATCATGTATTATTCAATTTCAATAAATTATATTAAAAATAGTGATGAAACATATTCTAGCACAAATAGACTTTTTTATAGTATTGGTTTAATATAAGCTGCCATAGTAATTAAGCCCAGGCAATTGTACTACTCTGATCGTTTATCTTTGACAAGCTCAGTTGTGTCTCAGCAGGCATGGATACAGCATCCCCTCTGAAGGTACCATTCGGATCTTTAAACTTTTGGTTGCAGATTTTCTTTTCTGTCTTGGTGATTATTTCTGCATCAACCTGGATCAGCAACAGATTGTCACAGAAAGCACAAAGGCGGTATGTAGAACTTTAAATATTGCAAGTATTCAACCACTTCAATTAAGAATAAACACAGCCAAGTTCTACTTTACTTGCAAGGTGTGATTTTACTGATGTAGGATTCATCTGCAGCTGTGATTACTCGAAGGTTAAATTGTTCCTGGTCCTGTGCAGCTAAATGCCTTTGTGGAATCTCAGGAGGAAGGGCGAAGATGCCACTCCCACTGAGTTCCTTGCGCTTTGCTTCAGAGAGTTGTTTCTTCACTTGAAGTTGTTCCAGCTCAGACTCTAGCGTTCCTCTCAGATCGCGCTGCTTTGCTAACTCTGCAAAAGATGTAGGTTTTCTCGGAGTTTCTATCCCTTCCGTGCCAAACAATATTTGGCTGATTGCACCAACAGATTTCTAAGGTCAACTCAAAAAGAAGACGGTTAGTGGAACTTATGGTATGAAAATTCTCTCGTGTTCTTTTTTGTTTCAGCGGGAATGGTAAACTAAACTGTAATATCAAGTCCATGAAACCAGAGGTGCCACCTGAAAAATTTGAATGCTCTTCTTCTGGTTTGATGCATCATGTTCATCGTCGTCAACGGTGGCAAAAATACAATTGCCATTCATTTCTTGCAGTTTCAGAGCTGAGCAGGACTTCCTTGAGCAAGAAAGGTAGAATGCAATAACTTAATTGGGCAATGAGGTTATTCAAACTTTGTTCATGAACAAAACTCGTTGATCTCATTGAGTGGGCAAATTTTCAGCATATGAATGGGTTTACAGTTCTTCAAATTTCCATAACAAATGCACTAGAAACCGTTCGAAATAATGAGGAAAAATAAAGACAGAACAACTAAAACAAATTGTATCAAAACATCGACTCATAGAGCTCGATCGGTTGCAAAGTAAAAAAAATTGAGTACAAATCATCCAAATCTCATCTTTAGTTGGATTAATGAGGAACATTCTATCGTCGTCTCAATTCGAATGCAAAAAAAAAAAAAATCCAATCTTTAAAGCTCAGGATACCGATGGATAGCAATCTCACCTCTTGTTCACTAACTCGGCCTCCTCCTCGGTCATCGCTGCGCCGAACATGGCCGGGCTGATCCTATCCGCCGGCTTTAGGGCGGGAAAAGGAGAAAAGAAATTTAATTCAGCAAGCGAATCGTAGAACCCCAAAAGCCTCAGTGAAGTATTCGAAAACCTAATCAAAATGGGGGAAGATAGGCGATAACTACCTTGAAGCTCCGGCGGGAGGCGGGGGTCAGCAATTGCTCCTCCGCCGACTGGTTTGGCCACGCGAGGAGGTCCGCAATGCAGCTGTGCGACGTCCTCACCGGCAGATTCCTATCCATTCCAATCGGCGTTCTACTCTCAGCCTCTCTCTCTCTCTCTCTTTCGTGCGGCAGCGAGACTGAACGAGAGGAGAGGAGAATAGCACAGCGACGGCGGAGCAGAGGATTTATATAGGCGACTCAATATTTTTGTTTTCTTGTTTAAATTTAAAGTCAATTATTAAAATAATCTTCAAAGTTATAAAACATCTTTCAATTAAAAAAAAAGAAGTATTTTTTTTATTATTCCCTTCCTAATTGTCAATAAGAAATTAAATGATTTTAAAAAAAATAAAATAAAGAAAAGGTTGTGTAAAACGAGAAGTCGCTCTTGGACGGGGAACCGCTGCCGTTGCGCAATTAGAACGGAATTAATTGTAGCCTTTGCATCTGGCCGTTCGATTCGTATCATACGGTCCATGGCGAAAGGAGTAGGAGAGGAAACGCCATCACGTGATCTTGACCGAGTAACTGCCAGGGTTTGGAATTTTTTTTTTTGAATGGCACACGTTGGCGGTCAGGTGATTTAAAAATGAGCTGAAATGTGTGATGGAATTCAATTCGAAATATACGACTATCGGGTCCATTTCATGATCGGGTCGAACGTCAATTGCTTGCCGGTTCCATTCTGTTCGCATGCAATTAATTATGATTTTGTTTAATTTCAACCTTAATTTTGTCTAATTTAGATATTATTCTCCGTTACGATGAATTGATCCAGGAGCCGCTTTTTTACTTTTTTTATTTATTAAAATGATTTTATATATTTTTTATTTTTATTTTTTAAATAATAAAATTAATAAAAATAAAAAAGAAATCATATACAAATGCAAAAAATTGATTTTGAAGAAAGTCAAGATTCTTGGTAAGAATTATAAAATTTTTATAAAAGATAACAGTGATATGACATAGTATTATTTAAATTGATATTTTAAATATATTATTATAATTTTTATCTTTTATTTGATATGATATAGTATTTATGTAATCTATTTTTTAATTATTAATATTATTCAATATTAAATTTAATTAATTAATTCTTAAAAAATAATCATTATAATATAGTTGTTACAGAATAGTCATTAGAAATATCGATATATATACATATATAAATAAAATAAAATATAAAATATAAATAAAAAGTGAGATTAAAAAAAATTATTGAGGGATTTTTTTAAGAGATGAATAATGTTTTTTTACTTTTCATTTTGATATTGCATTATAGAAATATAAAAAAATTTAATAATTTTTATATCTTTATGGTAAAAAATGATTACGCTCGTTTTTAGTATTTCTCACCGTTGGTTTCACCGTGATGATAAATAATTTTTATATCTGTGACATGACTGCCGAATAAATAAACCTTTAAAATTAATATTTTTGACTTAAATGTTCTGCATGATCAAAATAATTTGCATTTTTCAATTTTAAATTTTTATGTCCTTTTTTTGTGATTTTTTATTTTCATAAACCTTTTTGATAAAAGTCTGGTTCGGTCAAACTTGTGCTCGTTAGTAAAGTTGTCAATTTGAATTAAATCTATCGGATTGATCTGCTCCATCAAATAATTTAAATAATTGAGTTAAAATTTGTCAATTCAAGTCCACCGTAGACCTAAAAAGATTAACTTGCATGAGTTATGAGTTAAGACGGACTGACCCACGGTGGGCTTGGATGGGCTTACAGAATAAAAAAAATTAAAAATTATATTTTTCAAGTAAAACATAATAATGCAACGTGTCAAATTCAAAACAGACTTATTCTACCATAATAAACAATAAAAATGAATGCACGAGAAAATAAAATCTCTAAATACTTTTTATACTCTTCGAATCTAATTGCAAAGAGTGAGATGAAATTGATAGAGAAAAGAAACTGAGATAAATTTTATTATTAGAAAGTAACTAACTAGAAATTTAAAAAAAAGTAGAAAAATAAAATACCAAACTATAACACGCTCTATATTACTAGGAGAGTAGAGAAAATATTACGATGACTTCCTTACACATTATAAAGGATCATATAATTATAAATCAAATTTGATATATAGTAAAATTGTAACCTGTGAGCTGACTCACCTAACTTGCAACTCGTCTTAGGTTGAAAATTTTTTAACCAACTGAAATAGTAGATCGACTTATTTTTATTTGCTAAATATTGGATTTACAATGGATTAATCCACTCTAAAATCGACCCCTTTGACAGCGCTATCCGTTAGAATTAGATAAGTGCTTTAATAAATAAATTAGCCGTCCCCAAACCGGGCACAACCGTTGGCACATTCTAGGCCCAACCCATCTCAGAGCACTTGTGAAGCACGTGCTATTGGATCAAAGTTGGTCTCGGCCTCTCCAATCGCCGATCTCGATTCCTTCGTGCCACGAGACGAGCGGCCTGCCGGCATATCCCTGGCCGTCTACGTCGAACCGTCGCTTGCTCCAGCTACCTTCTCTCTATCCCTAGTCAGATTTTGCTAGGTCAGGTCTTTCTTCGCTTCCTTGCCTAGCTTTCTCGACGCATTCGTCTCTGTGATTTAGGGTTTTCTGTTGCGATTGAGTTACAAAAGTCTTGGATTCAGTTTCTGGATCAAAATTTGAGATTTTTTTTTTGATGAATATGAGTCTATTTTTTAAACCTTATCGTTGCTTGTTTTATGGAAACTATTGTAGGTTTCGTGACGAATTTTCCCCAAATAAAAGTTCTGTTTCTTTAACATCTCTGTTTATTGTCATGATTAGATATTGGTTAAAAGTTAGATCTTGTATCTCAATTATTTATAATCGGGTGTGGGAGAAGGCAAACAAACAATTTTTCGTCGAGAGATTGTTGCATGTTTAGGTGAAAATGGGAATATGGATTCTCCCAGTAAGTTCCTCCTTACAAGTGGCGTCCATGATTATTTCGATCCCTTTATGTGTACGAGGCTAGTTTGAGCTGGGGTTTGAAAGTCAAGTATGTATCTGTATACCACAAAAGCGAATTTAATGATTTAGGGAATGTTTCAAAGAGGCCTAAATATCCCCTGTTTCATGACTCAAACACACACCTCAAGCTGAAGAAGAATTCTGTTTGTGGCTTTATCTAATGTCAAAACTTGTTTTGACACAACCAAAATACACCATTGCCTAGATAAAGATCGGATTCCATGAGTAACACTGACTTTGAAGATTGGTAAATGAAAGCAGGTTTTCTTTTTATCTCCTACCTTCCACATTTTCCATGACTCAATCTTGATTAGAGGATTTTATTTTCCATCTTTTGTCATGCCATGTCCCCAATTGACATTCATCAACTGAACATGCAAAAGCATTTAGGATTTTGGCTTATCGCTATCTGAACTTCTGATGCATGCATGGATGAATTGTCAATGCTGAAATATTGGTCATACATGTGATATTCGATTCTAATATATTGGATAAAGTATGTTTGTATCAATTACTTATTCAATTTTTTGAGCACTTATGCCCTGTGTTACCCCTAAAGCACGAATGCAAAAGAGAAAGGAATCAATGGTGGAAAAAGATCCTCGATGGAAAGGGAAAAAAAAAAAAGGAGAGAAGGAGAACAAATAAAACCCATCTCTGCCGGCTCCGACTCATGGTCACATTATGACTTGCAGCAGCTTGGCACAATTTGCAGCCATGCTGAAGCTCACGGTTGGTGCTAGTGATTTACATGGTGGCCGTGAGCTTGTGAGCTCGCAGCCTCCACTAGCGACTCATAGTCACGTGTGATTTGCAGCCTAGCCATAAGTTCGCAAGTTTCGCGGTCATGAGTTTGCGGCCTAGCCAGCCACATTTTGCCGGAGTTTTATCTTTTCAGATGATAAGGTGCCAAATTTACTTTTGTAGTGGCATTTTCTGGCTAAAGCTTTTATGAGGGAACACGGAAAATCGTTCTGCCCAATTTTAAGCGGACAAATAATGCCCTAAAAGTGGTCTGCAGATGGATTTAGAGTTTGATTGCTGATTCTTTTTACAATAGGTGAATAGAGGAGACTATCTCAACTCCTATGCAATTTATCCTTTATTTCGTCTGCGCTTTAGAGTAAACAGCACATTAAAGGGAACCCTTTTCATGACAGTTTCAATGCCGAGTTTTTATTCATACATGCAGTATTAGATTCAAATATGTTGTATAAAGTAACATCTTTATCAATTAACTTTTTAGTGTTTTTATCTCTATTTGTTGTCAATTTAAATTTGAAACACTTAATAGGATCCTTTTCTTCATACAGTATCACAATAAAATGTGTAGTGATAAACCTTATATCTAGGGAAGATAAATTCTTTTTTTTTTTTTAACTTTAATTTTTATACGAATGCTAAGTTTGACCTTGAACATTAAACAATGTGTTTTAATATTTAGCAAAGTATCTTTATTTATCCCTATTGCTAATTCCAAATAGAGTTGGAACTTCTTATTGTTGATTTTTCTCTCAAATGAACCTGTAGTCTCAGTTTTGGGCTAAATGATTGATTTTGTTCATTGAATGACTATTTCATTCCATTTTCAAGTGAAGTTGTTACATTTTCGAGCATTTATTCTTTGATCTTTCTTGATTCTGATTTCCCTTGTAATGTTTAAAATATAAAAATTCAGGTAGAAAGGTTGGTCCATGCAATGTCGGCCTTCAGAGCATTTTTGAATAGCCCCGTTGGACCAAAAACAACACATTTTTGGGGTCCAATTGCCAACTGGGGCTTTGTTATTGCTGTAAGTGTCCTTGATTGGTTGTTTAATTTTGTTCTCTCATATGGAATATGATGGACAGTAACCATGTCAACCTGTTGATGAATTTGCAAATTCTGCTCCATGATATTTTCTTGGCATCAGTGAACTGTGTTATATATTTTGCATATCATATGCTGTAGTATTCTTTATCATTTTTTTGTTTTTTTTCCCTCCCTTCCATGAATCCAGTCATTCCTTTCTCTATGATTTCGTTCTTTCCGTTCACGTTAACAATGTCTTAAAGGCTATGGCATGGCCTTAATTTTCTTGTTCATTTTTCATTCCGCTTATAATCAAAGCATATTAAGTAGTTGGTTTATTATTAATTTATTATACTGGTTATATCATCCCAAAGATCATTATGTAAACGACAAAAGCTTTTGTTTGTTTCTTGTTAAATAATTTATGGGTTAAATCTTCAGGACCTGGTTTCATAGTTGTCATGGTGGATCTACCTCCAATATGCAGTTAAAAAAATAAATCTTTAGTCGTTGATTTGAGCTAGTTTAAAATGGTGAAAAAGTTATTTATCATCAACAACTTTCCAACATAAAACCTCATTTATTTTCTTTAAGATTTAAGCTTCCAGATCTTTTGTAACAACACAATGTTATTTCAGGGTCTGGTAGACACTCAGAAGCCACCTGAGATGATATCCGGGAATATGACTGCAGGTTCGTAGCATAATTACTGTACTAGAAACAATTACATGGCTATTTGTCAGTGGCATAGAATGCCCGAAAACAATGATGAGTCTAATCTTTTTTGGCAGCTATGTGCGTCTATTCTGGATTGTTCATGAGGTTTGCATGGATGGTACAACCGCGTAACTACTTGCTTCTTGCATGTCATGTATCAAATGAATCTGTTCAGCTCTATCAGTTATCTCGTTGGGCAGGAGCTCAAGGGTAAGGATACTTCCCTCGCTTGCTATGGTTCTCTTTTCGTTATACGTTTTTGAATCAAAACAAATCTATTTGATTGGAAAGATGTGGAGACATAATTCATAAATTTTATCAAGACTGTTTGATGTGCGTGAATCATGATTAAGTTGGTCCATTGTAGCTGATTCTTTTTAGCCCATAAAGAGTCATGTAGGTCATTACCATCAAACAGAGAGGTTCGTCCAAATACTTCCAAAAATATGCAAGGACTTGTACAACGATGAGTTAAGTGTTTTCCCCCCTCTGCAGATACCTGGAGAAGAAAGAGCCGGAAGCACAGAAATGAGCAAGAAGCTTTTCCATGAGATTCTTTGCAAGTTTTTTTTTGTAATTTTTAATAAGAAAAAAAAAGTAGTGTAAGCATGAAAATCGTACTGAATGCTCTGGTGTGATAACTCATCGTCTATGATGATTGGGAAGATAATCTATTTGGCAATCAAGATCAAACCCATGTTTTCCCTTTACTGCTGCTACTCAAATTGATTGTTCATTGTATTAATGCTGCAATGGGCAAGAGTTAATTTCCGATAAGGGTTAATTTTTTTGAAGAATAAATGATTTTCTTTCTAGAAGATCATTCGGACATCGTAATTTATATTTTTTTTAAATGTTGTGCAGTCAATTTGGAGAGATATTCGGGACGAGAGCTTCTATCCATTTCAAAAAAAAAAAAATCTAGTATTTTGCATATTATATTTATATCTTTAAAAGTCTCCCATCCTCTTAACTAATAAAGTTCTCTTAGTATTTTTTTTTATACACATCGTTTCTATATCTATATCGAAAGCCACTCCTCTATCATTCTCCTGTATCAATTATTTTTAGTCTTTAGGGCTAATCCAGAATTTACTGTCAATTTACCGTTAAACTACTGATGACTTTGTATTTTTATATTGACCATCTAACATTTTAATTTATCCTCTCCACACATAAGAACAGTGGCAAGGGACTACTAATATGACAATTCCACATTTGTATCAATCATTTCCTTCAGGCCAAAAGAGTGTGCTCTAGGCTCTTCTCTATTGAATTGCAATGAAGGATTTTACTTTCTCTTCTTACATTTTGCGTCTCTTGATGTTTCTTTGAGATAAGTTATTGCAGTTCCTATGGGAGATTGTGGCTAGCGCGACGGTAAAATTACACCAGAGAGCTATAAGCCTTTTTAAATCGTCTGCTTTTCTACCACGTTATCTCTCAATTAAACACAAAATATTTTTTATAATTTATCTTCTCCGTGTTATTGGAGGCCACTGAGGGCAAGCGAGATGAGCTATTGCATCACCTTTTGTGTCACCCAGGCTGAAACCATATAAATATTACTACTAGTTCAGTCGGTAGAGCGCAAAGCTCCAAACCTTGTGTTCGTAGGTTCGAACAAATTAAAAACCCACTCGTTCTTCGTACTCACCATCATGTTTTTCTTCGATTGATGCAGTTTATATGGATAGAACGATGATCAACATCCTAACATTTACAACCAAGAAGGGTTCTTTAAGGGAGTTACCACTGCTTTTACCTGCAAGTAGTTCTTCAGGCTATCGATTCCCTT
>JBAMHZ010435415.1:0-10483 GCA_037177395.1 Alpinia galanga | reverse complement strand
ACACACAAAATACTAATTCTTCTTCTAAGCATCGTATCGACTATCTCCATTGTTTTACCTGTGAGAGTTCCTATATTTCATGTTCCAAATCTTAGACTATTAATTTTCCTATAATATTTATTCTTACCTAACCTATGATGTGAGAACTCTTGCTTATTTAACAATACACTCAAGTTCTCATGGAAATGTAGTGGTCTTTCCCAAGACATTACAGTCGGACTCTGTAACGTGAATTCTTGCATATTTATCACTACATCTGAGTTCTGAAAATGTAGCGGTCTTTACTGAGACGTTACAGTCGGACCCTGCAATGGGTTCCTTCCGGGGAACAACCTAGCATTAGCACAATAATGCTATGCCATTATTGAAAAAACATGGTTTAGCAAAAGAGCATTCAGAATGATTGAATAGGTAAAAATGTCATTACTCGTCGTACTAAGCAAATTTGCATAATGCCAATAGGTGATAAATAGACATAAGGATTTATATCAACTCAGAAATTCAAACTAGAAATAAAACCATAAACATATAGGTTCCAAACCTCAATAATGGTCAATAACGAAGTAGTTTTAATGTGATTTTGAAATTTTCCACTTGGAAGCATGGATTATCTTGGTAAAGACATGCACATGTAGAGATTTATACCAAAATATAGTTGTTGAAAGCATGAATATATCAGCAAACACGTGGCATGTCTACAATTCCTACCCAAATGACAATTTTCACACTTCCCTTATCAAGAGATGCACAACAGAAAATGTGTTTTTTTATACATTTTCTTATTAGATGACACAACATAGAATGTTCTTGCAGATAGTATAGTTACCTCATATGCTAGTTACCTCATATATAACAAAAAAAATATATTGCTTTTTGTGGCATTCACAAAGCGCTTTGATGGATTTGTTTAGATACATTTAAAATTATCAAACTGTTGTGAATCTGAGAATGAAAAAGAAAAGGACTAGCTAACTGGACTAATGTTCATATAAACTTTCTGTATCCGGTAACAACTCAACCCAAAACTTTAATCCAAATATCTTAACCCAAAAGTTTAAGCTGCTAGGAAAATATTAATACATAAATTTAAGATTTAATATCCTCCTTTAGTGTTATGCAAACACAAGCAGGGCATCAACAGTCATGCATCGCACAAACAAAACCCCAATGAATGATTCAAGTAATAGACAACAGCAGCGCAAAAGAAGCACAGGCCAGTGGTAGAACTAATATGTATTGCTCCTTGCTGCCATTTTAATGTTTTACTGGGGAATCCATTAACACAAGAAGCTTAACTTGTTAGGGATGGTTCGAATACAAATTTAAAATTGAAAACCCTGATCATAAAGAAGTCTACAGAATCAGCTTTCTTCAGCAGCATCAGTCATTTAAGATACATCACGAAGTTCAAAATTAGTCCTCAATTCTCTACAGAATAGGAAAAAAGACACAGTGTAACAGGTCCCTTTTATACCTCTAAATGGCAGACGGTGTCGACCAGGAGGGCTTGCTTCTGCTCAAGTAGCGCGAGCTGCTTTTGCAGTGCAGTGAACTCGGTTCTCACGATCTGTTCGCAATCCTGTATCGCTGCTTCACTCACCTCTTCCTCTTGCAGCCTCTCACGCAACTTGTCAACCGGTGCCATGAGCTCACTGTTGGAAATCCTCGGTAACATGTCCTTCACCACCTGTAGTGTCTCCACCCACGCCACCCTGTCATCCCCCATCTCCGCTCTCAAGTACAGACGCTTGGTTCCGGAGAAAATGGAGAATCTCTTATCGTCCGTTCTACTCTCCCGTATCGAGGAAACCTAAAGTCGTAAAAAAGAGATTTGTATCGACGATTTTGAAAAGAGTAAGAAGACAATTCGGCTTCGACTCCCGACCTCAAGGTGGACTTCGCCAACAGACTTGCGGGGATGGTGGGAGCCGATTTTATTCCAGCAGGCAAGCAGCCGAGCAGACTCCTCGCCGATGACTTTGGGACATTTCTCAGATTCCTGGCTCAGATCGATGCAATCCGGGCCGTGGATCTTGTAGTAGGACAGCACGCCGTCATGTAGCACGAACCGGCGCGGCCGCCATCCCTTACCATAGTTTACCCACTTGTGGAGATCCCCACGACTCCGTCTCGAACGAGTTTATTGAGCTGGACCTCTCGGTGGTCGAGTGGCGCGTCGCGGAAGGACGTGCGGTGGGAGGCAGATAGATCCACCGCTGGGCGGTGGCGGCGTGATCGAAGACGTGTCTAGAAGGGCAGCAGAGACAGTCGTTCTGGTAAGGGACGGATTCGCGCCTACGGACAGAGGAGGTGGCAAGTGGCCGAGTAGGAGGGGGCATGGCGGAAGGGGAAGGGGATAGGCGAGGAGGCAGCTGCAGGCTGCAGCGGCGGGAGATACAGGGGTGGAAGAGGCGCAGCAGAGCAGCTTCATGGTCGGGAGCAAATAAAATGAAGCATTTTAAAGAGCGTTGGAACGAAGCGGAGGCAGCGTCAGCACGAGAAATTTCCGTGGACACGTGTGGGCGGACATGTTCGTTTGGCTGGTTTTTTATTTACTCCGTCTCCGTCCAGTTTGTTTCCTGTAGGGGGATGGACAGAATTTATTATACGAGGGGGAGTGCGAGTATTCATGCGAACGTTCTATTTACATAAAACACAAGTCATCAAATAAAGCCACATTGCTTCTGCTATTGACTCCTTTAATTGCCTTATACAAAATGTTTAGCATAACCTTTTGATTCTAGGAAAGTTTGAGTAGAGAGTTCTTAAAAAATCATCAAGAACGAAGCCGAATATACCTCCAAGCATTTCGTGTCCTCCCATTTGCCACCTTAAAGAAATCGTCGGCAAAAAACAGAGAGAGAGAGAGAGAGAGAGAAGACAGTAGTTAGTCAGAGAAAGGAATTTAAAATTTTGTAAACTAAGGTTAAGATTTCAATGAGCAAAGACCATGTGACATCATCATCAAAGCATCATGAGCAAGTTATAATTTATTCAGATTGGTTAATCTTTACACTAAACGAACATGTACTCCGTCACATTTTTAGAGATTTTAGATGTAATTGTAAATAAGTGGAAGATGTGGAAGACAAAATACTGATCAACTTTATGTTGGCCTTAAAGCTTAAGCCTCTCACCAGGGTATCCTTTGTGATGATTGATAATCTCCACTTTCTTATTTGTGGATACTTCCTGATAAGTTCGTTCAGGTGGTAGAGGTACCACAGTGTGGCTACTCCTCTCTGTATCCCTTTTTTTCCTGCATTAAGACAAGATGATGATTTAGAAAATGCCACGATAAACTCGTAAAAGCATTATGCGTTCATATTTTGGATTATTATACCTCAGATGTAGAAAAACAAGCAGAGCTCCAATCAATGAAATGCTACTCGCGACGGATTTCAACACCCTTTTTCCTGTGTTCTCCACCCTCGTCTCGCTGAGCGTCGATGTTGCCATTAAATTCTCCTTGTGGCCTTCCATGATCTATTTGGACCAAAAAACAGTGATTTTGTTAGACAGATTGGGTGAGTACTAATTCAGAGTTTACAATGTTAGGAAAGTAACCACATTTATAGATTTTACGGTTTAATATCCACTAATGATCAAAGTGAAAAAGGTAGACCCATGCATTCACCTTTTTTCTTTCTTCCGTATTGTCTGGATCAATATGGCTTGTTATTGTGCCAACATCCTTGATGAAATGAGAACCATCTTCAATCTCCAGGTCTTTCTCTGACGATATATCACCTTTCAGTTTAGCTAGAATTCCAGGATTTGGGCATGAAAAGTTACTCCGGTCACTGAAACACTTGTCGCCAGATTCTTTGGCAGCACAGGCTACGAAATTATTAAAATGCTCAGCAGATTCAGGCGTAGAAAGTCTTCCAGAGATGTAGCTCCAGTCTGATGTCACTTCATTGGCATGATAGGTATCGGAAAATTCCATGCAAAGTAGATCTCTTGGGAAATAATAGCAGACTATTTTAGACTTGTTAATCGCTTCACTGCCTCCAGTTTCTAAACTGCCATTGACATTTCCAGAGTGGTTGCTAACATAATTTGTTCCTGAAATATCACTTGTTTCATAGGAGGTTTCACACAAAGCACATCGAATACACTCATCCACAACATAACCTTCAGATGATGTGCATCCGTTAGAAGAACTGCAACAGCTGGTCTTTGAATCAACTTCAGATTGAAGCATGCAAATAGGAGGAATCTCCTGGAGCTTTTTGTTTTGAAACCTGCTTTCATATGCCATATTATCATGTTCCTCAATTGTGCTGGTGATTTTTTTATTTGCAGGTGCAAATGTCTCCATAATTTGTCCATTTGCAGGAACAGTAGTTGTAAGAGAATTGGAAGTTGATGGTTTTGTTAAGCAAGTTTTGGAGACAAAGCTATCAAAAGATACGTATTGGTTTTCACCCATAAAAGCTTCTACTTTGCTTGGAAAATTCTCATGAGATAAGTAACAACTCTGGTAACAGTTGATACCAGAATTCTGTATACCACTGTTACCACTTTCTATAATGCTTCCGAATGTGGAACCAACAGATTCAAGTATTATGTCTTTATCTTGTTGATTGTCCTCGTGTGCTTGATCTTCCAGTTCAAAGTAGCCATGCAGTTTGGATAAGTCGTCATCAACTGACCTTCTTTGTGGATAATCTTCTGGATCAAAATTGAACATGTCTGCAGCACGAAATGAAGCATGTGGGGATGAACTTTCAAATTCAAGCTCATTATATCTGCTTTCAGCTTCATCAGATTCGTAACCATTCTCATGGTTATGATCATGGTGTGCATTGTCACCTTTCTATGAAAAGTAAATGCAACTGTGTCAGCAAACTTCTCTCAGATTTATTAATTATTAAAAGAAAACATGACAAAAGTACTATTTATTCCAATAGGGATGAGTGTCTAAGAGCTTGCCTTTCCGTATACCCTTCTAAAATCCATGCTGTAGCTCGAGATTGACGAGCTGCATCTTGATTGCTCCAAACTTCTGCAGATGCCACCAACTACATCAGTTGGCATAGCTATTGTGTGTTTGACTATATCAAAATCTGGAACCTACAGAAGTCATGCAAAACATTTTAACAGATCTCTATTCATAATTCTTATTGAAAGATACTCAAGCAAATTGGCAGAACCTTCTGAATAGCAGCTAATGAAGTACTTACACTTAAGCCTTTTAATCGGGCTTTCTTTGAAAAAGAACGAACACACATACACACTCTGCGAATGTCCCTTTTCTCAACAACATCAGATGGTGAGAACAAATCAATTCCAGTTAACCCAAGGATTTGGCAGATCTGTCATAAAAAAGGTTTACTATGTTACAATCATGAAAACATACAGAACTGCAAAGTTTAATTATACTCGGAAGAAAATGGCTAACTGAGAAAAGTAGATGGCTGAAATGCATATGTAAATGTCCAACATGATAATCATTTGAATGGGGGGGAGTCTTCGTGGGTGAATGCGTAGATATGTAAGAGTATAACCCATTTATTAGTGCATAGTTGAGTATAGACAATTATAACCAAAAGTGATACACAAAAGGAAACTGAAGACAAACAATGATTTCCAATGGATGGCTAAGAAACAAAATTAGAAAGTACCAAGAGTCATTCAAATGTGGGGGAAACGGTAATTTACATAGGTGAGAGATGAATCATGACTTACCAAATAAAATTATGAGAACTTTGCCAATTGTCATTAACAGTCAGTTGTACTAACTGTGTAGAAACAAGATGCTGAGACTGGCAGGAATATGCAAGCAATTATCTAATAGCTACCTTAAAAAACCAAGAAAATCAGAGAAAAAACTACAGATGAGGAGAGATCATTTCAATTTAATGAGACAAGCATGAACTTATACGAAGTGAGTGCGAATTCACATGAGGATGTCACTGTATTGTGAAATTTTTGGAATAGGAACATAGAACCATATCATGTCATCTGATCTTACTTTAGAAACTTTAAGTGATATTACTTAGGAAATTACCTTTAAATTAATCCTTTCTCTCGGTAAATGAATATGTATTAGAAGTATCAGAATCAACATGACTCAGTTGAGATCAAGCATGGAATGTTATGAGCTAGAAACAATTATAGAAGATAATTAATCGGAGCAATTTAACTAAAAACCTCATCAATCTAACACTGAATGTTAAAGGTCATCACAAGACAATTTGAAGCACCTTCAAAAATGAATCCACTTTAGGATAAGGCATATATCTGCCATTTCTCTTAGCAAATGATGTGTGTTCATATAGGAACAACTTCGAGTTTTTTAGCTCAACATGATTCTTCAAAAGCTTCTTCCAAACCACTTTGGACACCTTGAAGCTGTTTTGCAACAGAAGCATAAACATAGATTGAGAGCGCCTAAGGGTAGGAAAAAAGGATATTCCAAAATAAAATATACAATAAACATGAAGAAGATAAGCTAATCATACAGTAGTTCGCCATCGGCAAGCAAGTTGGCAATAGGTATCTCCTCATCAATTCTAAACTGCAGAACTTCTCCAAGCCATATCCTTGTTTGAGTCTATATGGGGAAAAAAACAAATTTGAGAGGGTTACTTGCTTTGAGTGGGACATCGGAAGTCATAGAATATGAATACATAAGTTCCATTGCTACGCGCGGTTATTGATAATGCTGTATCATGGCTGCACCATCCGAAAAACTCTGCGGGAGGGATCACCGCATCAATTATGATTTTATTTTTTTATCTCAATATCAAAAGGTTCTATCAGGATGCTGTTAGTATGTCACAGTTTATCGAAGATGCAATAACTGGTAGAAGCCGAGAAACATCTGAGAAGAGAGAGACGAGATTATGTGAATTTAGAAGCCACTGTTCCAATAATTAATTAAATGTGTTGAATTATATTTCTGTTTGTGGTTTCCAGAAAAAATCTCTACAAAAGTTTTAGGAGCCTTATACTTGCTACCATTCGACAACAGAATCATAGAGGAGAGACATAAACTAAACTCAATCATTAACAATAACACCGCCTATGATCAGTATCACGTTTTCAGTACTCATATTCCACACAACCAATACTATCGGTCACATACTTTACTCCTTTCCGTGTTCACGAATTTAAGCTTCAAAGGAAGAGAGATGAAACACTATTAATTATTTGCAACATTCATCAGAAAAGAGAAATGAATAAATAAACTTATCCGTTCTCCAATTACCAACCAACCACGCTTTCAAGAACCACGACAGAGAATCTGTGGGAAAGAGATGATAAAAAAAAATACTAATCTCACGATGGAGCATCTTGAAATTGAAGTTAGGAAAAGCGGATAGAAGTCCTATAAATTGAATATTTATGCAAGTCATCAAAGCCTGGCCAAATGCTCCTTAGGCCACAAGTCTAGTTCATATCGTCGCCCAAATAAAATAAGAAAGATCACTTTATCGCGGTGAAAAAAACGAGGCTTTTTTATGCATACACATTTTTTGAAATCAAGGAAAGTTCGATCGAGGTACCTGCAAGAAGACATCATCGAGCTCGCGGAAGCTGGACCCTGGCGATTCTAATTCGCACACCTTAACTACCTTTGGCGAGTTCGCCCTCGAAACTCGCCTCATTCCACCCTCCGCCAAAACACCGAAGAAGAGACCTGGAGAAATGAAGAAAAATGATCGATCCTAACCTTTTTTTTCTTCTCGAACTTACATGTAATACCCCGCTCGCACAGAGCCAGGAACTCGCAGACAAATGCAGACTACTCTTTCCCTGTCTCTTCCAGTCTCCTCCATCGGTTCTGATCCACAAACAAACCCGCAGAATGTCGCCTCCTTCGGCTCCTCTCCTCGTCCAAAAGTTTCAAGTTTTTGTCGGTTCCGCAATCCAAATGCGCCTCCGCAAGGATTTCTTCGTCTTATCGAATCTTTTACGGTCCCGCGGAAGAAAATTCTCCGCGGTTTGATCTGCACTCGATAGATCCCGACGCAGACAGCAGAAATTTTTCCGCCGCAATTTAGTCCATCGCGAACTCAGTTTCAGAAATACTAAATCATACGTTTAACTTGACAAATAACAAAATCATAAATCAAATTCCCCAAATACCCTCAGTCCCCACGGTTTAGTTTGAACCGTCTCAGCCAAACCAAGTCCCTTTGTCCGAACCACAATCCTTGTTGCCACGCTGGAAAATTTTAGTTTTACACAATTTATCTATTTCTGAAAATTATTAATGATTTTTTTTTACCAAAATACACATTTAAAAAAAAACATTATATCGTATTTCTGACGCTCTAAAGTCACATTAATTACTTTTTAAGTAATTGATACTATATTATAAATTTGTATTATTATATTCGCTGACACTCATGAGTTTAGAGTTTTTTTTATTTTATTTGGAACCCTTTCAAGTATTAATAGCTGACCGAAAAATATTAGTAGATTTAGACACATACAATCCATTTTAAACTTGCATTATTTTATTTATACTACTCTTTTAAATCTTGTAATTCTTAACTTTCTAAATTGTGGAAATTTTTCAGTCATCAATGGCTTTCTTAAAATTTATTTCAAATTTATATGGTTACAGGATCGACCCACTTATATATCTTTTTTTTTTTTTTAAATGGAGCTCTTTCAAATTATTATTAAAGTTTTTCCAAAAGTTATTGCTAGTCTATGTAGTCATCAATAACTTTTTTTAAAGCAAAAAAGTCATTAATAAAAGGTCATTAGTTATCTTAATTACAGGCTCCAAATCTCTATGGAAAAAAATGGATCGATGGATTCGAAAGACAATTAGGAGTTGAATGATATAAATTTAAAATACTTACTCTTTAAATCATTTGAAAAAAAAAAAAAAAAAAAGGTCATTAGAGGGTGCAGTAGTATGTATTAATTGAGTTTTTTTTAGGGTGAAGTATGAAAACATAGTTTGATCCTCTGTTAAAGTATAATTTGATGATGAATTTTTAAAAAATTCATAAAGACAATTCTATGTACAGGAGTTTGTCTGGTAGATGGAGTATGACTTCGATATTAAACAGTTTTTTAGTGATGATACAACTACAGAATCTAGACTGATCTACTAAAAAACTATGAGTGCTTTTTAAATTTACCAAGATGGTTGATGGAGTTCAATTGAGGCTCCAATCTCTTTCGGTTCAGTAGTTAAAGGAGCATTTTTGAAGGACCGTGGGACAAGACTGATTACTCTAAAAATTATTTGGGCCAAAGTTTTAGATACTCCTGTGCTAATTAAAAAAAATTGAGTTTTTTTAGGTGATCGATAATTTTTAGGCAAAATTGTTTAATCATATAATTAAGTTTATACCTTTTTTTTTTATCACGGTTCCATTTGTTTTTAGGATTTATGCCTTGTTTATTTATTCCAATGTGTGGATTAAAAAATTCTTATGGAAAAGGAAAGAAGAGGTCGCTTGTAGCCACAGCTATCTCTCTCGCAGCTACAAGCAACCTCATGGAAAGAAAAGATTGTTTCTTCTGATTTCAGGCAGATGAATTTTTAATCTATCAATATATTATTTTATAATAGATAAATAAAGAAAAGAATAAACAATTATTTTTATCGTCTCTTATTAAACAGGACATTAATATTTACGCCCTTTGATGCATATTTTGAGGTTGCAATTTGCAAAGCATTCATAAGGTAAGAATATATCGAGAAGAGATGGGATTAGCTAAAGCACATAGTATTCAATAAATAAATTGAATAATTAAGAGAATACATATGAAATAATTTGATTTTCTTTTTATAATTTAGATATTCAAAATGACTCCGAAATAATTTGATTAACAAACAATTAGATCTAGCAACTTTCTTTCATTTATCTATCCATTTTTCAAACACATTCCATCTAATTATTCAGAGAACTGGAATAATAAACCTACATGCATGAAACATGGAGGGATTTTTTTTATAAAAGCTTAATGATGTATAAGTGAATATTTTATATATCAAATCAGGTTGTCCTTGATCGAAGCAAACAAAAGCTCCATCAGTGATCTTTGATCCGATCATCTTTGCATGATATTGTATGTATAATGAGCCCTTGTGGGAAGTATATAGTAGATGTTACATGATGAACAATAAATCAGTCTCTCACAAATATAAATATGTCATTCTTTGCCCCTCGTCCCTCAATACATTGGTTATTAATTTTAAAAAATTAAAAATTTATCGTAATTTATTTTCTTTACAGTAGAGTGATACAATCTGTTGACAAATTCAAATCCTTTAGACAACAATGCACGCATAATGAATTCTGTGGGACATGCCTCATCGAATGGTCTTTGCCTTGCAAATTTGGAAAACGACGGACACCCATCACATGCGCATATTTTATTTCCTTTTTAGAAGTTTCACTAATTTCTCTTTGTTTTCTAGAAAACAGTTTTTTTTAAAAAAAAAAGTTCTTAATATTTAATGCGATGGAAAAAAAATAGCATTGAAAGATATTGATACTCG
>JBAMHZ010435405.1:0-10483 GCA_037177395.1 Alpinia galanga | reverse complement strand
GAGGATGTGAGTACACAATCGGCTTGCGACAACCACGATAGATCTAAGATCTCACCAATGTGCCCTTTCAGTTCATGAAATGGGATTTTCTCAATCTTAAAGATTTCCTTTGGAATGAAAATAGGAATTGAATTATGACATTTTTCTTTCATTTGGTGAAAATTTCATGGCTATAGTAAATTCAGTTTGAGACGATGGTGTTGACGTAGATGATCCGTGTGAAGGTTTAAGACGTGGCAGAACAACCTAGCTCTTGCAACTTTTCCTTTCTTCCATGATAACTCATGAACCAGCAAAGAATGTTTGCTGGGGGAGATAGGTGTCAAGAAGACAAGAAGATCGTGGGAAATGCTAGTTGCACGGCAAACAAGCAACTTTCAAACATAAGAGACCCGGTACTTGCGAAAGTAGCAGCAACCAGATCTAGGGTTTAAAAAAAGATGATAGGTTTAGAGAAAAGGAATGGTTTAGGGTTTGGGGGCGAGGTGTAATGTTAAGAGGCAAAGGCAGTAGTAGCCAAGATTTAAATTTTAGCGAAGAAGAATGGTTTTGATACCATGGAAATTGTATTAATTGAAAACTTGTCTAATATATGAAATCCTAACTAGATAAAATGACTTGTTCTTCATAAAATAAAATAATTTTTCTAATAAAAACGTTAAACACTATCAAATTATGCTAACCAAACTTATCTTAAATTAAAAAAAAAAACTAAACATACTTTTCTTAAAACTAATTACGCCTATCATATCCCATAATTTATATATATGGTTACAGAATCTTATTTTCCCAAAGTAATCCAGTTAAATCTTAAACAAAATGATAAATTGACACACAAAGTGAACAACCAAAAGATTAACCAAAATGACATCAAGAGCAACTCATTGCACAACAGAATCGTAAGACTACATTTCCAAGTGGCATTAACCATTAGATCCATCAAGCAATATGCAAAAATGATCCTGATCCAACTTGAATGTTATAGCATCTTCATGTGTATTGGATTTAGCAAGGATAACCCTATATGGAAATTGTGAAGTTATTGGTTACACCATGTTATGCTTCTGAGGACACTAACCATTAGATCCATTAAGCAGTATGCAAAAATGATTTAACTTGAATGCTACAACATCTTCATGCATATTGGATGCCATAAGGATAACCCTGTATGAAAATTAGTGAAATTATTGGCTACACCATGTTGTGCTTTTCCTGGCTACAGAGATTAAAGGCAACAGTTGCAGCAGCTTTAATATTCATTGCAACAAGAACTTTGATGATACTATCAGCATCTAAAATCTTATGCGGGTAAAAGTACCTTCAGTTCCAAATAGAACTATTCCAACCAAATCACTTTTAGCAAAAATCAGCTGCAAAAGTTATAGAAAAATCAGTCAAGAATCAGGATGTGATTAGGAAATCAAAGATATAATCATGGGCTACTGGAAAAAAAAAACAAACAACAAAGTCATAGAATAGCCAAACAAGGGCAATAGCACCATATTTTCTTAGATATTGTCGGAATTATTATTTCAAATTGAACATGTTTAGTGATATGTTAAATAGGTATTGCCCAAATATGCTATTCAGTTCCAAGATGTTATAATTGTGTCCCTACTGTATGAGGTAATAGTCAGTGAAAAACTATACAATCTTAAATTCATAATCTAACATGACATGAACTAGGATTCTCTACATTAATCACTTAAGGGAAGATCACTAATTTAATATGATGCAACAGCCTCCCCTCATCCCTTTGTGAACCCCTAATTTTCTCTAAAACCTTAAATTTCTCTCCTTTGTTAATCTTTTTTTTTTCTGTTGTTCAAATTTTCAGAAACTCTCATAATCTTAATCACCATCACTCCTCATCTAAATACCTCATCATGTATTACAGTTCCCCCCCTCTTTCTTCACATAACTCCCAAAATAATCTTTTGATCTTTCCATGCCCATAAACCACCAAGTAGACATGGAAGCAGTTCTTCAATTGCATTAGGAGCTTGCAAAATTGCAATTTCAGATAATATGAAGAGTCCAACAATTACAATTGCATATAACCACATACAATTAAGCATTAATTAGTTGATGGATGTATCCTTAATTTGATGTCCGGATAGCCCCTATCACACTTTGACAGCTACCTACCTGAAGGATTCTTAGCCATCTACTTGGGGCGAAATCAGAATCGCATAATAATCCCAACCTCTGTCATCTACTTGGAGTTCATAAGCACAGCATTTTATATGCCTCTTATGATTGCTTTCAAGACCAATGCCTCTTCTTCGATGGTGCTGCCAATGTGCTTGCTTCCCACATCTTATATGGACACTCATTCGCAGCATCCCATTATGGTACCATCACAAGAAAACTTGTCATCTGCTTCCCTTAAAGATAAGTAGAGCTCTCCCGTCCCTATCAAAAGGAACCTAATCTCCTAAACCTCTTCCTTGAGGTCCTCTACTTTTATGTGCCTCCTCCCAAGCTCTAATCTCTATGGTCCTCCACGTATCACCAGTTTTGCAACCTCCAAAGAAGTCCTAGTTTCCTTCCCAAACTCATCTAGGAGGCCTTCCAGCATGCACTTTTTTTACTGCCACCACTGTAGTCATTATGGATCAGGTCTTTGGTGATGATGTTGCTCTGCTAGTTATGTATTTATACGTCCTGCAGAGATGGACATCCAGACATGCCACTTCCTTTATGCTCCATTACACTCCATGCATGATAATTACCATGACAACAAAGGTGGCTTCTACCAAGTCTCTTAATCTACTTCATCTGCTTCAGTGTTGATAGTCTCATCACCTATTTTCCATTCAGTGGAGAAATTAACCAATTTTGGTCATCCAAAGAGTTTTCAATGCCACCCAATCATTACTTCAAGCAGGACAACAATTGTTATCAAGTCATCTAAAGTGCATCTGTTGTTGTCCAACCATCTCTGGTGGAGAAATCAATTGAACTCAAATCGGCTAGTACATTTGTTGTCTCTCATCTGGTGTATACATTTTATAAAACTTTTCTACCTCAACAAAATCTTTTTATTCCTTTAATGGAACTTTCTATTATATGAAGAATGTTGGACATATACAATATCTACACTCTACCTTAAGCAACTTGACAGGATATTAGCATATAATTAGATGTGGAATAGGTTTACCTTCTATATTTTAAATAGGTTTAATCTCACATCTTCTATCTAATTGTACAATGTTGTAATTGTGTCATGTATATGATTGATGCGGGAAACCTGTGATGCAGAAAATGACCCCCGTCATGTGACAAAATCCGGTCAACAACCAAGCTGAAGTGGAATGCCAGGGCAAGAGCTCGGTCAAAAGAAACGCAAGTAGATCTAAGGCTGCATGTCCTACACCTCGGCAGACAGCAGTACCTCGGTGGCAGACCCACCTCGACAGATAGCGGTACCTCGATGACAGACCTACCTCGGCAGGAGTAATATCTCGGCTACAGCCTTATCTCGGTAGCCCCTCCCCTCTCCAGCCAAGGAGCAAGGTGAAGTTCTTGCTTGAGCTATAACCGAAGATCACCCCCTAATAGCATGTGTCATGTCACATGTCACCTCTGGTTGTAACCCCTTCACAATCAACATCGGTGTGTATTTCCATGTGACAGTGTACCTCTTCGTACGAGAAGAGCGGTAAGCTTCCCCATACCGATGTCCCCTCAACACCTTACCTTCTCCTCCTCTCTCTATATGTATATATAAGACAGGAGGTGGTGGTAAGAGAGGTATGGATAAATTTCTCCTTCACTATTGCCATTCTCTCCTCAAGACTGACTTAAGCTTCGGAGGGGACTCCGCCGGGATCTCTCCGGCGCCCCCCACCCAGTGTTGACCTCGTAAGATAGCTAGAAGAAAGGTGGATTCGTCTTCCCTCAAGACTTCCCTAAAGCCTTCGTGTGTCAAGGTTCCTATTCGATAGACGATCTCATTTCCAGGCCTCAGCCGGACGAAACAATGATGTAACCATTCCCCTTCAGTGAACAATAGTAGTAAAAGTTTAAACCCTAATTTTACAGATACAATAAAACCGATCAAATTAATGTATGTAAACATAACTGAAGAAGCTTTGACTATAATCCACTGAAGATTTTAACTCGCCTTCTTCTGTAACAACATTGAGCAAAGCTTTCCGACCTCTGGAAGGACGCTATGCATCGACGGACCAACATCAATCAGAAAAACCAACGCTTCCTGTAGAAAGCAACACGTGATGAAGATAGGAAAACATGGAGCACGCCATTACGACCAAATTCCCAAACCCTAACTCGGCAAAGCGGCGACCTTTTTCGTCTCAGACGCAAATATGCATGCTTACAATCAGTAAGAAATCCGAGTTCAAATCAAAAGACTGATTTAATGCCGACTTCAAGTAAGTAAAAGAAACATAAAAATTCGAAATGAGAAGTAATTCACACGAGGACTAAATCCAAAACTGACACGAATATGAAGAATGAAACAGGGGAGACGACATGATTCTGATGAGCAAAAAAAAAAAAAACAGCAAAAAAGGAGCACTCTGCGCGAAGAAGAGTAGAACGGAGCACGAGTCGATTAAGAGCAAGAATATTAGACTGAAACAGAGTAGTAGCTACCTTGTTCCGAGCCATTGATGAGCAGGAGATCGACTAGTGAGAGAAGGAAGCGGCGACCCCAAACGAGAAGAGATCAATCTTCTCCGGTACTCGTTGTGTACTTTTTAGATTTTCTTTTCCAAATTAAGTATTGCTAATGTAAAATAATTTCAACTAAATTTATACAAAATTACTTTAAATATTTGTATAGTTAAACGATTTTAATTAAAATGTAATCTATCGATTTTGATATAATAATATTAAAATATATTTAATTATTAATAATTTTGATCAAAACATCTAGAATAATTTAACCAACATTGAATTATTTTTGACATATATTATGATAAATTTCGATTAATATTAAAAATATTTTTTACTAATATTAACTTTATCCGCTAATAACTAACTAATAGCTAATTTGCAAGTAACTCATCTTTAGTTAATTTAATTTTTTTTTAAATTAATTGACTCAATAGTTTTAATCGACTGAATTTTTTATTCCAATAAAATGAAACTGAAATATATTTTTTTTATTTCTAAAAAAAGCATTTACAACCGATTTGCTAAATTTTAAGAGAAAAAAGCTTCTGTGATAATTTTAATTCGAATTATTATATTGGTGTTTTTAAGTTGATTGATGGATGATGAACTATAATGAGTTCTCAATTATGCAAACTATTATCTATTCTCATTCAAATTTTGAATAAAAATTTTATATAAAAAATTTAATCAAATTTGTCAAATGATTATATAGTAATTTTGGTTATAAAAAAATGATTAGACATTTTTATTGTTAATAGAGGAAAAAATAGATTGAGTAAGAAACGGAGAAGAAGAACAACAACATTTTAATTTATCGGACGGAGAGAAGAGAAAAAACAAAAGGAAGAGAAAGGAAATGAGAATAACATTTTAATTTATTTAGAATGTATTTAAGATTTACAATATTTTTATTTTTATTTTTAAATTTAATAGAAACATTATCAAACGGTTTAATTAATTTTAACGTTTAATTTTTTGAAACATTGGACAACATTTAATTATTTCCTATATATATATATTAATTTTTCATCATAAAAAAATCATCATCATGAAAGAAATGAATAAAAATTCAAATGATTATTTTAAGGATTAACTTAACTCTTCAAATATCATGAATATTCAAGTGGAGAGAATTTTTAAATTCATCCTAATTTCTCAAATTCTCAATTTACATTTTAGACTCAATATCCACATAATTTGATTTAAGTTAATAAGATAACAATGAAGCCATAAATATTTGATTGATGAGATATTTAATTATGAATTTTAAAATATTTGAGAGTGAAATATTTTTACTTGCCGTGGATGCCCTTACTAATTAGGGTTCTTATTGAATCGTCTCTGCCCGCCCGTTCAAAATTTGAATTCTCGTGTGGGATCACAACGGCAACGAAACAACAGAGCGGGGCCATTTTTATTTAAACAAATCTCGCTTTTACTGACTTCCGACGTTTTCGACCGTTGCAGAGGATATGGCGGAGGTGGAGAAGGAGGCGACGTGGGCTGCTGTGGCGGCAGCGGCTCAGGCAGATCCGGAAGGGGCGTTCTTGCTGCTCCACCGAATTATGGAGCGGGAGGAGGACGGCGCCGGAGCAGCAGCTGGGACGGCAGCCGGGTTCGAGTGGGAGTTGCACAAGGAAAACGTGCGGCCCTTGAAGCGCGGCCGCAACACGAAGCTCCTCAACAAAGCCCTCAAAGCCCAGGTCGATCGCGACCTTAAGGCCTCCCTCCTCCAGACCCGCAGGTATTTTTCTCTGTTTTCAAGGGTTTTTTTTCCAGGTCCCCTCTCTCCGAAAGATTCACCACAATTTTCTTTTTGGTTCTATACGCATCAGGAGGATGATCGAGGCGATTGATGAGTACCAGGGAGAGGATCCCCTTCAGCCATGGCTCGAGTAAGAATTTTACTCATCGTTTGCAGTTTAATTTCTGTAATCTGTGCAATAATCTGCGTTGAGGTTCTCTAATTATTTTACATGACTGGAATCAAGTTGCATAAAATGGGTTCAAGAATCATTTCCGACGGGAGGAGATTGCTCGGGGTTAGTCGTGATGTATGAGCAATGTGTGCGCACCTTTTGGCACGATGAACGTTATCAAGAGGATTTACGGTACCTCAAAGTGTGGGTAGAATACGTGAGTTGTATCTTTCCATTCTTTCTTTAAAAAAAATTGATATGTTCTCTCCATCTGTGTGCGATATGTGATCACTACTGGAATTATGAATATGACGGATCGTATTTGTTTTCCAAGGCGGCCAACTGCGCTGATGCTGAAGTCATATACCAATTTTTGGAGGCAAATGAAATCGGGCAAAGTCATTCAATCTTCTACTCATCCTATGCCATGCTGCTGGAGTCTAAAAACAAGTTCAAGAAGGCTGATGAGATTTATAATCTTGGATTAGCTAGGTGAGAGTTTATCTACTGCTGGAATGAGTTACACAAGATTATGAAGTGGTTGTTGATTCTCAGTTTGCCAACTACATTCTGGTCATTTGGTCGGGTATATTCAACTTGATAAAAATTTGTTTATATTTGTTTAATAGGTATTAAAGTCAATTAAACAAATAAGTTTGAACAGCTTGATCAATTAAATAAACAAGTTTGAATATATATATATTCGGTTTATTAATGTTTATGAATAATGTTCATAAATAATATTGGTGAACTATATTTGTGAATAATATTTATAAATAGTGTTTATGGACTTGTTTATACTCTTGAATTATTTATACTAATCAATCAAATAAATGTTAAATTAGAAGTTTGATATCAAATAAACAAGTCAAACTCAATTCAAGTTCAAACTAAGCTCAATTTAAAAAAAATAAATAAAAATCAAGTCAAATTTGAACAGTTATTTTAATAGCTGGATCAATTTTAGGTTTAACTTAGTTATCTTATCAAATAAGTCTAAAAACTATAAAACTTAGCTTGACTTGGTTCATTTACTACCCTAACTAGTGCCTTGTCTTGTATTCAGTGGAACTAAGATCCATATATAAAACTTTGATCTTTGTGTTTATGAATAAAAAAAATTCATGTCCAGTTTGAACAGTCAAATAAGTTTGAATACTATAAAACTTAGCTTGACTTGATTCGTTTAGTGCCCTAACTAGTGCCTTGTTTGGTATTCTTTGGAACTAAGATCCATATTTAAAACTTTGATATTTTTCCTGTTGACATAATTATAAATTCATCTGATTTCCGTGGAGTCTTCTTTAGATTAGGTTATTCATATTGATGTAGCAAGACTTCACTTATTTCATATATATATGCAAAGAACTACAGTCATTTATCTGAATGTACTACCAATCTTCTGATCAGTGTTATTATTCTCATCGTAGGAAGGCAAAACCAATCGAAAAGTTGGAAGCTGCATACAAGGCATTCCTTGTGCGTTCTACAAAGAGGCGCAACAAGGAAGTAAGTTTCAACGAATTTGATCGATTGTGTTGAATTTATGTTCATTCGTTCCATGTTTAATGTATAGGAAGAGTTGGTAGATAAAACCTTGCCAGTTCGAAGCTTTGGGACTGTTATAACAGCTGTAGACTCAAGTAAGCAGTACAACTCATTATTATTTTCATGCCATGCAAAAAGGTTAATCTTTTCTTATTCCCCAGGAAGACAAACTGCAGAAAATCCAACCTCATCTAGAAGGGTGATCCCTCTACAGAAGTGAGTGAACCGCATAGATTTTGATCCAAGATTACAATGTTTCTTTGTGTTCAAAAAGAGGATTCAAGCACGCTCTAAATTGATCAACTGTTGCATTGATGCGTTTCTATGTCTGTTTTCCAGGATCAATAATAATCGACCCCTCTCTGTGTACCAAGATGAAAATTCCAATACAAATGATCGACACTCGAATATGAATAAAAATGAAAAGTCTTGGAATTCCCTAGGAAGCCGATTCGATCGAAACAAGGAGAATACCTCAATGCCCAGCAAATGGACATCATATAAGGTTGAAAATTTGCCTTCAAATACACCCTGGCTTACTCCATAACTGCTATTGCGCACAATGAATATCATTTGTTTCGTTTATCAGGTTCCACAAAAAGGACAACGAACCAGTTCAGCTACACCAACTCCACTGATTGAGGTGTATGTTGACGAAGAATGTACAGAGTATGTCCACAGCTATTTCACTTTTCTTTTTTTTTATTTATACTTTTCACACAAAGTGATATATTACCTATTGCAAAACCAATCAAGTTAGCTAACCCAAATTACTGTTTGATAATTAATCTTACCTCTTATTTTCCATGCATCAGGACAAACTCAAACTCAGTTCAGGCTGCAAAGAATTTGAAGACTTCCACCTTCAAACTTGGAAACTCAGCTAGCGCAAACATAAAGAAGTATGCGTTCGCAAACTTCCTTACAAACTCTGTTTATTGAGGTTGTTTGCCTTGATCTTGATTATCTTGTCTTCTTCTTGATCAGGGAAACAGAAATGCTCAAAGACGATCCGTTGAGGAACTTTCGTCTGAGTAGTCTCCGATAGCCACCATCCAGGTCAATGGCAGCATGTTCTGATGCTCTAGGTTGGCTGATCTTTCAGTGTGCTATCTATTCCCGACGTGTATGCTTCTCGTGTTCGCAGAGATGATTGTATCCATAGAATGTTGTCATTTTAAACCAGCAATTTGTTTCATTTAAAACTGATTGGTCATTATTTTCAGGGTCCGTGGTTTAGAATAATAGTACGTATAACCTTAGTACTATAATTACATAACTAAAGTTATAGAAAAATTAAAATTATAGAAAATAAAACATAATTTAGGTTATTTGATTTAATTTTAAGTAATTTAATAAAAATTTATTTGTTTAAAGGTTTTAAAATGTAATATTTTACTATATTATCTTTGATTTAATTATAAAATTTTATTTACTCTGAAATATTATTGTTATTATTGGTGGCCAGTGGTGAAATAACAGCTAACGGTGAATGATGGTCGGCAATGATCAGTGGGTGGTTGGCGGTGGCCAATGGTGGCGGCGGTGACAGTGGATGGCGGTGGTGAGAACGATTGATCAATTATAATTTTAATTATATTATTAATTTATATAGGATCTAATTGATATTTATTAAATTGATAAAGATATTTTTGTTTTAAAGGATAAAAATTGAAAGATAATTTTAAAAAAATTATAATTTCAGAAATTAACGAAAACTAAGTTTTTAAAAGGTTTTTCAATTTCTTCTTTCATAACTCTTTCCCGGACGTGACATAACTAATTAAACATCCTTTATTGTTTAATAATCGATTAAATCATGAATTAAATAAGATTTTTATTAATAAAGCACCCCAAACCAAACACATCCTTAATGTCCAAACCAAATTAGTTTGTTCCACAAGTGATTAAATGATTGCATTTCAAGTTTATTCAAAGATACAATTCATTTTATTTGAAGACATCACTATCCGTCTCAGCTCTTTTTAACGGATAAATTATTCATTTTTTATTTCAAATTTATAGAATTTTTCTTCTTCTTTTATTTCGAGTTTTTATTTAGTACGATGGAGGCGGAGTGAACTTGAAGAGTTATAAGAAAATAAATTCTAATTTTTTTCTATTTAAAAAGAATACGTATATATATTTATATTGCTTTACTTTTACTCTTCTTCTTCACACTTTCTCTCCCTTAAAAATCCTTTCGATGCAATATATTAGGTAAATTTAATTAACAAATTATTAGTTTAATATGCAATTAGTCAGTCTCTCCTAATAAACCACAAATGGATGGAGTGCTAGTGTTGGACAACTAAGAAAGGGTGATGGGTGGTAGTGGAGAGAATAGTTAGAAGAGCACGTCAGCGACG
>JBAMHZ010435394.1:0-10484 GCA_037177395.1 Alpinia galanga | reverse complement strand
AATCCTATATATTTTGCTACAATGAAGCATATATTAATTGCTCTAGGGTTTAATGTGTTAATAACAATGGGATGAAAACACTTGTACAATAATAATTGGATTTTCGTGTTACGTAATATTCGCTAGTGATACTTAAATCACTTGTGATGTTGGACTGGCCATCAAAACCCAACAATGCCTTTTAGATTTATTTTGATAATCAATAAAAAAATTTCATAGAATTAAATTTATCACCTCAAAAAATTAGTTGGATTATCAGACCTGAATAACTAGGTTACTAAAAAAAAATGAAACATATATTAACTTATTAACTCCATGATTAAATCAACATCTATTAACGTTTAATCATAAAACTCACTGGCCCTTAATCATGAAACCCATTACTTTATGACTAAGTCAATGCACATGTAAAATATTATAATTTATCAACAATCTCTATCTAAAATTGATATACCAAATACAATAATCAATTTAATAAAAGTTAAACATTAAAATCCTACGTCAAAACATCAAATAATTTTTTGAGCTTCTAAAATATAGAAAATTTAAAAGGTTACATTAGTATATTTATAATTTAATCCTCATTTCTATAATAAATAAGATTAATAACTCTTTCATGAAATTTCTCAAAAGATGATACTTTAAAACTATATATTTACTTCGACCATACAATGCTAGATTATTTTAAAAATTTATTGTTAAATATTTTCATAACTTCTGATCAATTTTTTTGAAATCCAACATCTTAAGATTTTCTTTAATCAAAGAATTTGATAGGCATAAAAACATTGTAACAACAAATTTAGCTTCAATAGATGACCATGTAACAATAAATTGTTTCTTAGATGACTATAAAATACCTCATGTTCCCAATATGAAAACATACCTAAATTTGCTTTTTTGATCATCTAAATCTCATGCATAAATATTATTTGTAAAGTTATAGAAAATCAATTTTTCTAAGAGATGAATATCTATAGAATAATATATGAACTTGCTAACCATACTTACAGCATACACTATATCATGTCTTATTAACATCAACTACATTAAAATCTCCACTATATGTTTGTAAAGATTCTCATTTGATGCACTACAAAAAAAAAAATGGTGTTTTGCAATAAATTTTGTGACGAATTTTGAATATAATTTTATTGTAAAAAATTTTTGCAATGAAAATATTTTCGTTGTAAATAAGTCACCATAAAAATTTTACGATGAAAAATATAAATTCATCGCTATTTTTCCGAAATTTATTGCAAATTAGTGATTAAATTTGCAACAAATATAAATTCGTCACAAAGTTTTACTACAAAATTTAATTTTTGTCATAAAAATCCACAACGAATTAAATTTTTCATGGTAGATATTTGCGATGAAAATAAATTTTTGTTGCAAATATTTGCAACAAAATATTTATTTTATCGCAGATTTAGCAATGAAAAATCTTTTCATCGCTAAATCTAATAATTACGTGTAATATGTGTTTTATTAGTTTTGCTACGAAAATAACTTTGGTATATAATCTACGACAAAAAACAAATATGTCACTCAATTAGCAACAAAATTTTATTTCGTTATTAAATCTACATCAAAAAAAAATGTTGTCGCCAAATCTGCAACAAATTATAATTTCATCACCGAATCCAGAAAAATTTAATAATCAAATTTTTATGATGAATATTTTTTCATCGCAAAATTGGTGACGAAACTTGGTTTCGTTGCCAAATCTGAGATGAAAAATATGTTTCATCGTCAAATCTATGACGAATAATAATTTTATCATCGAATCTAAAAAAATTAAATAATCAGATTTTTACAATGAATATTTATTTTCATTGCAAAATCTGCTCCATCAATCGACTAGATAAAGGACTAGTTGACTGGTAAAAGATTAGTACAACAGAGAATTTTCTATGGACTTCTATAGTATTACCAGTCGACTGACTTCTTGAACCAGTCGACTGTGAAACTTTCTGTAGCCTTCTATAGTACTACCAGTTGACTAGCTTCGTTCACCAGTTAACTATCGGTCGAATGGCTTCTTTCACTAGTTAAGTGGAAAACTTTCTGTGGTCTTTTGCAGTGCTACCGGTAGACTGACTTCTTTCACCAGTTGACTAGGAAACCTTCTGTGGCCTTCTATAGTATTAGCAGTCGACTAATTTTATTAACCAGTTAACTGGAAAACTTTCTCTGGCCTTTTACAGTGATACCAGTCGACTGACTTAGTTCACCAGTTGATTGAACTAAGTATCAGTCACCTGATTGTTTAGGCTAGTCGATTGATAGAGCAATTTTTGCAACGAAACTAGGTTTTCATCATCAATCTGCGACGAAATTGTATTTTCATCACAAAATCCAGAAAATCAACAAAAAAAAAAGAACTCTACGATATGACCATAAAATCTACTGTTTATATTTATTATTCCATATTTTACAACTAAAACATCTAAAATTATCGACACATAAAAAATATAGTTCAAATTGTAACTTTATAATCATCTAAAATGATTCACAGGTTAAAAACATGATTTAAATTATACATTTCTTAAACACTTAAAACCAACATCTAACCATCTAAACATTTCATAAACATTTAAAACTTACATCTAACCATCTAAAATAATTTACATATCAAACTCTATAAATATTTGTCCATTTAAATATGACAAGTCAATGTACAAAACTTAATATAATTTCAAACATAACCACCATCATCAAAAAATTCATCATCATTATTGTTACAAGCATCAGCAGGAGGAGATTAAGGAGGAAGAATTTAACTTGAACCTAAGGATAATTGAAGATGTTGCATGATTAACATTTTTGTCTGCAAAATTTATGTGTGAACATCTTGAAGTTCATTATCCTTTTGCATTAGTAACTCCTTCAAATGGCTAACCTCTTCATTTAATTGATATATTTTTGTTGATGCAATCAACCCAAGTCACAATTGACCATACTCGAGTTGAGCTCGAGTTAAGTTTTAATGTTTGACAATATGAGATTGGTCAACATGTTTAACAATATGGTTTGACCATATGTGCAAAAAGAGAAAGTCCAAGTATAGCTAATTGGCAATGGAAAGTCCAAGTTGTGAGACTTGGCAATTGGAAAGTCCAACATGGGTTGACAAGGAAAGTCCAAGTTGTGACTTGGCAAGGAAAAGTACAAGAATGTAGTTCTTGGCGATAGACACCTAATAGCATGACTAAGCTGATGGAAGTACTTGAAGGTTAACGCAAAAGATGATGAGCATGAGCTCGGGGCATCGCTGAGGCGTGAGACTAAGGGAAGTGACTAAAACACTGAGGTCTAGGCTGAAGGGTGGTGAAGTCCCGGAGGCATGACCTATTGGCACTTAACATGACTAGGTCAATAGAAGCACTTGAAGGCTAGCGCATGAAGGCATGAGACTGATGGAAGTGACTTGAAGACTGAGGTATAGGCTAAGGGGAGTCACAAGTGTGAATGGATCACACTTGAGAGTGTAAACATTAGATTTGAGGTTTACCAGTCGACTGGTATGGTTGGTCAGTCGACTGGTCGAGGCTAGTTGAGTTGGACTCGACTGGTGCTTATGCTTGATCTTGTAATGCTCAAGCAGTCGATTGGGCTTGTAGGCCAGTCGACTGAGCTTGTAGGCCAGTTGACTAGTGAACATCAGTTGACTGGTGAATTATGGCCATAGCATTGGGTGTGAGGTAGTCGACTGGTGATGGACACTAGTCGACTGGTCTCACTTATTTGACGTGAATTAAGCCGTTGTCTCATAACGAACACGATGCCAGTCGACTGGTGGGTAAGGTCAGTCGACTGGTAGGCAGAAATCAGCCCAAGTGAAGTTTATTTAAGGAGCTGAAGAGGAGGTTGATTGTAGCTAGTTCTTGGTAAACTTGGAGGGGAATTGCTGCTGCATTCCAGACCTCAAGCCATCCAAACTACCACAAGTGCATTCAAGTAAGAGATCTTTTATTTGTAAAGTGTTCTTTACTCATTGTTGTAATACTTATTGTATTTCATTTTTTTCCTTGTATTGTAGTTTGTATATCTTGTTGTAAGAAGGTTGTTTTACCTTGGTTTGAGTTAAAAGGAGGAAAGCTAGTGAAGCTTTTGTCTTAGGTTTGATCCGCCTTAAAAATCACCGTGGAGTAGGAGCTAGAGCTCCGAACTATATTATATTCTTGTGTTAGCGTGTGTTTTTATTGTTATTGCATTTCTATTATATATCCACTATGCATTAACGAGTCTTGTAGACGAACACGCAATCAACACGATCAAACGAACAATTTGGGAGAAAAGTCACCTCCCTCTAGCCGATCAACCTCAACAGAAGTCTCGATAAGTCAATGTTGATCGGATACTAGACATGAGAGGAAAAGTATAAACAAGTAGAGAAGACCGGATGTTTGGTGTCAATGAAGTCTCAACAGATCAAGGGTGACCAGGTGCTAGGTGGGTAAAGTCTTAACATGTCAAGAATGACTGAATGTTGGGCGAGAGAAGTTTTAGTAGGTTAAGGTCAATCAAATATCAGGTGAAGCGAGAGTTAGTTTGAGTTAGGACTGAAATTGAGATGATAAATTGATTGATTGATTAATGGATTTCATAAGTTGATTGGTATTACTTTTTGAGCGAATAGAGAACCTAAAGCTGGATTGTCAACTTGACTGATAGAGACTCGTCAACTAATGGAGTGAATCAGTCGACTGATGATATTATAGTAAAGCACAGAAGGTTCTATAATTGACTGTGGACTCGACTGGATAGGTTCCAGTCGACTAACTATGAATGATAGTTGATTGGTAATGACCTGGATAGTGTCATTAAGTTGACAGTTAAAGTAACATTCGAATCCATAGCAAAGTAGTCGACTGATAGTAGAAGATAATAAATTGATTGATGGAAATTAGCTCAATAACAATTCTATAAAAGAAAGTTTTGTGGAGATTTGAAGACACTAGTTCTTAGAGAATTTGAGATTTTCCATACTTTCAAGAAGAATTCTAGAGCAACCAAACTATGAGCAAACGATAAATTCATTGTGTACATTATTGTTCATTTTGTATTTCATTTTCTTTTATTATTTTTATAGTTCGTTGTATTTGCTTGTAAAGAATATGTTGTTAGATGTTTCTCTACTTTCGAAAGATTTTTGAGAAGGAGAAGTAATGATGATCTCGCTAGCATTTTAGGTCATAGAGTAGGAATAATAGAGTAGGAATAAGAGTTTTGAATCATGTAAAAAAGTTTGTGTTTGTGATGTTTATATTTTTTATATTTTATTTCTATTGTATTTATTAACGTGTTATTGACTAGCATACAATGGACAATTAAATTGCGAATACTATACACTCTCTCTGACAACTTCCCAGTCCAAAAAAATTAAATCAACGTATGAAGCTTAAAGATAAAGATATTAAACTCAATTCACAAACAAAGAGCCATGATGTTACCCAAATAAGATCTACAGTGAACTACCAAGTTGACTAAGCCTATCTCAGGCAATTGAAATTCATGTTCATATTTAGTCGATTGCACTTGAAATATATGTTGGTAAAATCAACTTCCAATCTAGGTTGACTAAATTTGAATTAGGTTTTGATATTCAAATAATATACATTGATGATTGAATAATATTCTTAAGGAGAAAATTATTGGTTAAGGATTTTAAGTTAGACCTTTCTTAAAACCTTTATGCAAATATCAAAATCCATGATCAATTAGAATTCGATTGCACTAACAATAATATATTCCCGAGTGAGAGTATCTATCTAACTATTGTTTCTTTAATCAAGTAGCAAGCCTAGATCAAGAGTTTTCTTAATTAGGGTGTTTCTTGTTTGAGTGTTACACGCTAAGGTGCTTAGAGGCTCACCATTGCTGTGAGTTCTAACAATGTATTACTCTCTCACATTGAGGTTTAGCTCATTGCTTTATTTAAAAAAAGTGAATTAGTGGATTTTGAAAGGGTGATACAATGGGCTTTATAGTAGTAGTGCAGAGGTGGGAGGAGGAGAGGGTGGTGAGGGGTCTCCAAGCTATGTTATATCTTCTCGTTAACCTTGTGTGCATTTAGTTTATTTATTTCAATTATATTTCTATTACTTTGATCATTACACACATAATTGCAATTTAAATTTGTGTTGAGTTATTGATCTATTCATCCTCCTCTCTAGTCTGACAATCGTTCAACATCTTTTTTAAGCTACATGGATAAAATAGAGGTAGTAAATGTTTATTGAAACATGTTTGGGTATAGCTTCATTTGATCTAATTAAGCAAGAAGAAGACAAACTAAAATTGTGACCACTCCTATTGTGCCAATATACTTTCTTCAGCTTTGAGGATTTCAATAGGCCCCAATTCTTAAAGATACTTGCCTTGTTGATCTTGCAGAATTCTAAATACTGATTCCCTATATGAACATTCTCACATTGAAATACAATATACTAGATGATTAGTCTTTTATTTCTACCATAGGAAATGACAATTCAAGTTATTTTGTAGCAGTAGGGTGGTTTTTGCATTTTAGACACAAGCATCAAAAAAAAAAAAAAGACAACCTGATTGAAGAAGCTCTCGCCAATGCTGATCCTAGATAAGAAACTATTATACGTAATTTTATTCTATTTTGTAAAAGATTATTTTTGTGATTTGAATTTATAATTTTTAAATCACATGATAATAATTTGATCATTGTACTAAAATTCTCCTTTCACTAATTTTTATAATAAAAAAATTACTATGATAAATTATGACTTCTAGTTTACTTGAATTGATTTTTACAATGAAATAAACTCAATTGCATATTAAATGAGAAGATAAGATCTAATTGTCAACGTCTCCATGAAAAATAACAAGAGGTAGCTCACCAAAGATTAAGATAGAAAAATGGAAAAGAGAAATTAGATGAATGTTTGATAAGAACTTGCCAACAACTACACGTTAGTTGACCCTAAAAAAGCTGCGAGTACTTCTTTGATTTATCCAAATAGTTAGTAGAGATTTGCTGGGGTTTCAATCTCTTTCAGCTCAGTTGTTGAAAGAACGTCTCCGAAGGACCATGGGGTAAGGCTAATCATCCCCAGAGATTAGTCGGATCGAAGGTTGAAATAATAAAAGAAAATAGTAAAATGATGAATATCTTCATAATTTTATCTTGACCATCCAAAGAATGTTATCATGACCATCGAACACATTTGGCACGTGCATTTAATCAAGATTGTGATATTTTTCATTGGACAAGAAAATATTAACTTGATTTTTGGAGATACCACTGTGGTCGATCGTGTAAACCTAAAATGTTATGTTAATTATAAATATATTGCCAATGGTTTCATCTAAAAATTTCACTGGACTAGGATATTTAGGAAATCAAATCAAATAGCTATGGAGTTGAGTCGAGGTGCTCAAGAGATAATCAACTTGAAGAGTTGGGAGCACCAATTCGATTTAACAGCGCTCAGGACACTTGGCTAGATCGAGTACTAGGCAACCGAGGTAAATGTTGACCAAGAGGCCAAATTACATGACGCCTTAGAAGGCCAAATGGTGACATGAAAAACAAAGCTAAGTCAATAGCTCAAGTGATAGAGTTGAATCAGATAGCTTGAGAGAGAGAGCTGAGTCTGGTAACTCAAGAGACAATGCCGAGTAAGAGAACTTAGCATATTTGGCCGAGTCGAAGTACTGGACAATTGAGATGAAGAATAATAGACTGAGCCACTCAATGATTCAAAAGGTTAAAGTAGGACTCAAGAGGCAGCCGAGAGATCAAGTGACTGAGTTAGTATGTCAGAAGGTTAAATTGCCAATCGATTCGGAGGTCGGAAGACTGAATCAGTAAGTCAGAGATTAAACCTGTAAGACTTGTGTAGGATACTTATTTTCTAGGATATAACGGTTCGACCAAACTTGTGGTGAATTGAATACTATCATCGGAAGGCGAGAGGTGGAGAAAGAATAGTTGAAAAGAGTGAGTATTTATGATTGATTTTTGTATCTCTACTTCCCAAGGAAAAACCTCTATTTATGAATTTGAAAGCCCTCAGGATTTACTCGGACGGCTAGTACAGCCGTATTAAAGTCCAAAAGAGTAAGGGGTTGATTTTTGGGTTTCACCGTTAGGCTACCGATGATTCTGCATTTCTGTGCTGGTCGTCCTGAGTTCCTGATTTACTTCCTCTACACGTAGAAACAGCGGTGAGGAACCGCTAATGTGACAGTTTTATATTTTTTTTCTATTTATGAATTTGAAATTCTAGCAGCCATTAACCTTGTCACATTTAATGATCATTATTGGACCATTAATTACTTTTGTTAGCTGACTGAAAAATTAATAAATCGGTCATTTTAAGCTGTGACAATTTAATGAGTACTTTTTTTCAAAGGTTCACAACAATAAGAAAAAAATAATAATCTGAGTGATAAAACATTAAATGAGATGCTTAGGCAAATTTTTATTTTGCCCGATTTAATCAACTGATTTAAGTACAATTCAAGACTCTAAATTCATACTTCTATGCGCATGAATGAGAGTTTTTCATATATATATATATATATATACACACAATTAAAATTCTTAATATAGGACAAATCACTGGTTCATATTCATTTTTTCCAACGTTAATAACCCCAACCAAAAAGAAGTAATTATGAAAAATAAAAATAAAAACGAGCATACATTTTCTAGGTTACGCTCACTTAGAAACTTCCAAACCAAATCCTGCCAATAATAATAAAAAAAGTAAAGCAAGCCAAAACCACACAACACAATTGAAAACGACAAACGAAAACATATAAAACACGAACGTATCTCTATCGTATACTCGACTGCTAATTCAATACCACTATGGACAAACTTGCGGTGACCGGCTATTTTCTGTTTCTGACATCAAATGGAGGCGGAGCCGTCGGTTTCCCGCTCTCTCTCCGCCTCATCCAGCGATCCCACCGATCGCCGCCCACTACACGCCGCCGACCCCTGATCCACCATGCCTAGGTCGAAGTCCACCTCTTCGTCACCGTTCCCGCCCCAGGATGCCGATCGCCGTCCCGACGCGAACCGCCTCATCGCCCCCAACCCCGGCGGCTCCATCGCTGGATCCAAGGCTCTCATCCTATTTACTGTCGCCTTTGCCGGGTGAGCAGCATCAGCCACGCTCGACTCCGCTTCTGTGCTCCCAGACGACCGGACCCCGCAGCAGAGCACAGCCAATAGGCTCGCCCAGCACCCGACATCTTTCTCCTCTGCCGTCTGTCCTTTCTCCTGCGATCGGGGAGCCTGTCGCCGGCATCGGTTCCGCTCCCTCTGGGACAGGACCTTCCCGATGCAGGAGACCTTAGGGGAACCTGGCTCTTCGTCGGGCACTGCGGACTTGCGCCCTCCGCCGCCTCCTCCGGCAGGGAGCTTTTTGGGGAAGATGCGGGTGCTAGCGTGGCGGCGTCCACTGCGGCCAAGATGGCCGGAGTGATGCTGAATCTGACCGGGTATCACCATGATGGGGGGCTTTACCTGGAGGCCTCCGCTGGCGGCCGCGGAGAACCGCTGGGAGTTGGATCGGGGCTTGGAGTTAGTGTTCGCGTGCGCCTGAGCCTGGGCCTTAGGGTTCGTGCTCCCCTTGGTGGAGTCGTCGCGGTCGTAGACGGCGGCTCCAGCCACGTCGGCCCAGAAGGGGTCGCGGGCGCTCTCGATGCGCACAAGGTGGGACTCAGGAGGCAGGTCGGGGTCGCGGGCGTTCTCGATGCGCAGAAGGTGGGACTCAGGAGGCAGGTCGGGGTCGTGCGCCGGCGGCGGCACAAACTCCGACTCCGACTCCGACTCCATATGGGGTTCGCAGACGACCTTGGCGTCGCCGCCACCGAGGGAGAAAGCTTCGATATCTTTTACTTGTGGCATGGAGCGGAATCCGTCAGAGAAAACGACGAAACTAAAATCAACGGCGAAGCAAGGAAGGGACAACGGTACGGTGCTTCGTGGCCTTATTTTAAAGACCTCAAGGGTCTTATAGTCTTTTGCTTCTCAAGTCTATTAGCTAGTACTACGCTAACTAAAACAGTTTTTATATATAATTAAATATGCATTAAGCAACAATATATGGATGGATCCAACAGGAGGGGATTCTCATTTGCCTTTAAAAAAAAACACACAAAAAAGTAACGAAGAGAAGAAAAGTGGAGTTCAGCATACATCATTTGATTGGGTTGGGAAATGAAGGGTCTCTGGTCTGGTCAGCAATGGCTGTTACTTTTAAATTCTGAGAAAGTGTTTTTTATTATTATAAATTTGTTCGATAACTTCTAAATTATTAATTCTGAAAGTAGATCTTTTTTTTCTTCTTCTTAATTTATTTATCAGATAAATTTAAAATATAATTTTAAAAATATTCATCGTTAATAATTAATCTTCTGTTATTAATTCTAATTTTCCTGAATACTTTATCCTGGGAAAGTGGAAGGGTATTAAGCTGGCACTAGAG
>JBAMHZ010435384.1:0-10484 GCA_037177395.1 Alpinia galanga | reverse complement strand
CATTTGGAGTTGTCTAGCTGAGGTTAGGCCTTATAGGCCTAATGAAAGGAAACTATACTCAAGAACCATTAGTTGTCATTTTGTAGGGTACTTAGAAAAATTAAGGGGCAGATCCTTTTTCAAGATGGATAATGTCAAATTTATTGAGGGTAGTAGGAGCACTAAACATAAAGATATATCTTTTGAGGACAATAGCATTGGTCATCCTACTTCGATTATTACTAGTGCAACCAATAGTTGTATGATATTGATACCCTATGTTATTGATATTGCATATTCAGTTGGAGTAGTATGTCATGATGTCCCTGTGTCCCCTTCAATGCAAGTGGAGGAGCCATCTATGATTAGTTGAAGGATTCCCCCCTATGGTTGAGTAGGTGCCCCAACCACCTGAAGTACAAATGTCACTAAGGAAATCCATTAGGGAAAAAAGATTCACTATTTCACGTGACTATGTTTATCTCCAAGAGCATGAGTTTGACATATGATTGAAAAGTAATCTTACATATTTCTAAGAAGTCAAATAGTTCTCTAATCCTAAAAGATAAATCAAAACAAAGAAGGAATATATGAAGTCTATGATAGACAATAGCATTTGGAAACTTATCGAATTGCCCAAGGAGCAAAATTCCTTGGTTGTAAATAGATATTCAAAACTAAATGGGATTCAAGGGGCAATGTTGAAAAGTATAAGGCTTGCCTTGTTGCTAAAGGATTTACTCAAAAGGATAATATTGATTACAAGGAGACTTTCTCATTTATATAAATGAAAGACTCCCTAAAGATAATCATAACCCTTTGTGGTTCATAATGATTTGAAGTTACATCAAATGGATGCTAAGATTGCATTTTTCAATAGTAATATTGAGTAAACTATATACATGGTGCAACTAGAGAATTTTGAATTTGAGGATTCAAAACCCCTAGTATATAAGCTAAAGAAATTCATTTATGGCATACAAGAATTTTAATCAAGTCATGACTACTTCATTTGGTTTTAAGGAGAACCCAATTGATCAATATATATATATCAAGTTCAGTGGAAGCAAATTTATAATATTTGTCCTATATATGAATAATATTTTACTTTCAAGTAATAATAAAGATTTATTATATGAAACCAAGCCATTTTTATCATGAAAATTTGAAATGAAAGATCTTGATGAAGCGTCCTTTGTATTAGGTACATAGATTTGTTGTGAATGTTCAAAGGGTATTCTTAGACTTTTACAAAAGGCCTATATTAAAAGGCACTCATACGATACGACATGCAAAACTGTGCACCTAAAGATACATCTGTGTTTAGAGGTGTTATATTTAGCTTGCAACAATGCCCATAACATTAATTTGAAGTCAAGGGAATAGAGAAACTCCATTATGCATCGGTAGTAGAGAGTCTCATATATACTCAGATATGTACACATCCGGTTATTATGTACATAGTTGAAATATTAGACAAATATTTGAGTAATCCTAGGCCAGTGCATTGTAAAGTCATAAAGAGAATTATATGGTATCTTCAAAGAATCAAAGAATATATACTCACATATCGGAGATCCAATCAACTAGAAGTGATTGGATATTTAGACTTTGATTTTGTTGAATGCTTGGACAGCAAAATGTCCACCTTAGATTTTGTGTTCATGCTTGCTAGAGGAGCTATCTCTTAGAAAAACATCAAACATATGCTTATAACAACTTCCACAATAAAGGTAGAATTCATAGCCTACTATGAAATATCAAATCAAGGGATATGAGTGTGGAGCTTTACCATAACATTATAGATCATTGATAACATTGATTGGTAGCCCTAAGGGTTGGCTCGTTTGGTAAGTACACAAGGGTAACTCTTAAGTGGGCATGGGTCAATTCCCGGGGAGGTCATAACTCTGGGTCATCGACCGACCCCCTCCTTTGTACTTGTCATACCTGAGTTCCTGATTTACCCCCTCTTCGATAGGGGCAGCTGAGGGGGGCCGCTAATGTGGTGGTTCTATATTTTTTTTTAATAACATTGATTGACCATTAAAGATTAATTATCATAATAAAGCTATAAAGTTTTATTCAAAGAAAAATTGCATTTTTGTCGAAGTCAAAGCAGATCGACGTCAAGTTTCTAGTGGTTAAAAAAATAGTTTAGAATGGTTAGGTCATTATAAAGCATATTAGCATGGATTCCATATTAGCAAATTTGCTCACTAAGGAATTGTTACCCAAGGTGTTTCATCAGCATGCGATAAATATGAGGGTTCTTCTTTTAGATGAAATACCTATTTAATAAGAGTTTGTATTTGGTTTTTGATGCTCTATGCTATTGAACACATATATATTTTGGTTATTGTATATATTAAAGTTTAAAGATACACATGTATTTGGTTTTTTGACACTCTAAATAAAAATATCATGATTTACTATTGCAATTTGCATATGATACTTATAAATGTGATGCAAGATTTGGTTTGAGTCATAAAGTTATAATTATAGTTTACTATTGTGATTTGGTATAAAATATTTGTAAATATAATTCAGATCCTTTTGGGTTATAAGGAGAATTAGTTGAGAATAAATATGTACATATCATATTTTATACATTTCTAATTCTACATATCCACATCAAATCTATGCCATTGATGATATTAATATTGTGATTACTATTAAGGCTTGTTATGAGTTAACTATGACTTAGTCTTATATCAATAAAGTTAATATACCAAATTGTTCTAAAGGAGTATTTAACCCATAAAGTTTGACATTATTGAGCTCAACTAAGAAATTTTGATTGTGCATTATGTACAGGGTCACATGAAACCTAAGTGAGAGATTGTTGGATTTAATTTTTCAATACGGTGGGCTTACATGTTTTCATAACAAACCCGATTACCTAATAAAGTGATATAGTTTGGTGTTTTAATTGTGGGTTTTTATTTTGGATGTAGAATTATATGTATAAACATCATTAATTCGTTACCATTAGTATTGATTAACGAGTTGGGCCCATTATATATATATAGATGTGATCCCCATAAGAGAGATGATTTTTAATAATTTCTTTGTCTTTTCCCATTGGACTAAAGTTTTGAAATCATCACCCTCGCACCTATGGAAGATTATGCCCTATGACTAATTTCTTTTTTGGATTTTCAGGTTCTTTCAGTGACAAAGGAAAGTAAGATTTATCTGGATTCAAGTGTGATTTATAATTTTTATTTTTGCTTTCATTGCATCTAGATTTTACATGTTTATTGTAGATCTTTGACAAGATCTTGTGCCTTGTGTTGGATTGTATAAACATTTATGTGATTTATATGCGACAGTGCGATCCCTGATGGAATTGAAATTAAAAAGAAAGAGAGGAGAAAGGAAAAGAGAATAAAGAAAAGGAGAGTTCTCTTTCTTGGTATTATTTCTTCTTCCATCTGAAGTCGTCAATTCTTCAACATTAGAAAAGGACATTAGATGAGATCATTCTACATCTCTTGTTCTATGATGGATACTGGTCAAGTTTGGGTTACATTGTAAGACATCGTAAATTTCTTCTCATAGAGTGAATTGGCAAAAAATAAAAAGAGCACTCCGTTTATCCATATCTTCAAAAGGGTGCTCCTCTTTCAAATTTTATCATAATTGCATCACACACATATGATACTCTAAATATCCTAGCCCCCAGGGCTAACCTAGTTAGTCAATACAAATGTGATGTGTTTATAGTGGGCGGGGGTCAATTCCTTGAGAGTTTATCGTCCTGAGCTCTAAGTGTTCCCCACCTTTACATTGATCAATTAGAATCCTGATTTACTCTTTTTATAAGTTAGGAGTAGCCATGGAGAGCCACTAATGTAACGGTTCTACATTTACTAAATATCCCTCTATGCTTTATCTTAGAGCATTTTTTATCAAAGTTGAAATAAGGCGATGTAAATTTTGCAAAACTATTATAAAGTAGTGCAATTTTAGTCAAAGCTGTTCATACTCTTAGAATGATATATCTTTTTAAAGTAGAGTAGCTTTGGTAAAGTCACTATGAGCAAAAAAGGGTATTTTAGAAAACAAATTATAAGTGAGACATTTAGGTTGCCTATGGAGTTACAGTGCAGCGGTACAGTGTCCATACAATTTCTCCAGTTGCAGTATACTTGTAGGAATTTTTCTTCAAGTGGGATGATAAATTCTAGAATGCTGAGCTGCTGGACTGCCCGCTGTGAGCGCTTTCCAATTTACCTTAGCAGTTAGTAAAAAACTTCTGTAGAACCAGACTGATTAACTCTAAAATTAATCAGACTAAAGGACTAGATATGTAATACCAACTAAAAAAAATCTATATTTTTGGATTACGATGAAATATAGCTTCAGTTCATAAGCATAAATCTTTTATGGGAACCAATTATGGGTCTCATGAGGCAGTCCAAACTTGCAAAACATGGGATGACAACACACAAAAAAAAGGGTTTCCATATGTATAATATAACCATATATATATATAGCTTTTGCAAGTTGTGTGTAGTTCCATGTCGACTCGATTTGATCAATTATAAGTTGCTAGTCAAAAAAATGGGAACTTTTTTTACCAGATATCCCTGTAGTACTATGTAGACTCGATTTGCTCGACTTCCTTGTTCCACAATCATTTCTCCCGGGAGAAACAATTCTTCATTCAGCCTCATCACCTGCATCAATTTAGTATCTAAAGCTTTATTAAAGCTACATTAATTGCTTCACAATTGTAGTATAGTGATGATGAATAATGCAATTAAAGCATCTCTAAAATGGCAAAGTTGCAATCATACAATCTGATAAAGGAATTCCTCTGAACATCCTTTGAAAAGGGGGACTTTACGTATCAAATCGAGATATAGAGTTCGAGATATCTGCAAAAGTTTATACTCAGATTGGTTAGTTTACTTCAAGGAATAAGCAAGTAATATGATAAAGGAGAATGCCCCATCTACCTGTGCATTGCTTAATAACAAAGATAAACTCAACTTTTTCATGACTAAATCAAATCTTTGCCAAAAATTCTTTTGTATCGAAAAATCCCTTTCTTTCGAGGAATATCTAACCTAACATCTGAATGTTTGGGAAAGATTGCCTGTCTGCTCAAACAAATAAGTATACATACCTTGGATCTCACAGCCACAGGGATGTTCTCCAGAATACATTCTTTCCTGTAGCTATTTTCATACTGCAATCTTAAATGGTCTTTGATCTGCGATCTTATACCTTTCTCAAGTTTGTTTCTTTTCATGTACTCCATGAGATCTGACATCTTGTCTCGAAATTGCTCGGTCTTTGACTCCTTAACGATCAATGCAGTCATATTGCCAATCACATAGGCTCCAAGTATCATGGTCAGAGATATGTAGATCATGGCAAAAATCATCTCGCTGGTATTCACAGCATGTATATCTCCATATCCTAAAAAAAAATCAGTGGTGCAATGGATCAAAACACGCAACATGAAATGGACCTAGAGCTAGGACAAGCTATTTTTATTTTTGAGGACTCTGGTGCTACCAAGAAAGTGTGTGTTTGTTCATCTTATCTGAAATTGACTTGTATTTGGTGAAAACAATTCGCTGCATGCATGAAAAGTTTTTAAGTTAACTTTCTCATGACTTACCGACTGTTGCCAATGTAACAAAGGAGAAATATAAGGAGGTGATGTATCGTCTCCAAAAGTGAATATCCCTGAAGTTCTTGTATTGGTAGTCCCCTAGTGTCAGGCTTCCAATCCATGTATTCCCTTCTTGTTCTTTTGGTACCATTAATGCTAAGTAATAGAAAACACATGCAGCTGTGTGTGCGCAATACAGTTCAGCCATAAGAAGCTTCACAAGCCTCGTGACGAGATAGTTGATCCTGATGTCCTTCTCCATCATTTTGAAGAATTGAATGATCTTCCTCGCGCGAAATACTCGGACCCATGTGAGGAACCGGAGTGCTTCATTTCCTGTAGCCTATGGTAAGGAAACACAAGGTTAAGATTTTATGATGTTTATGCTATCTGAATTTAGTTATGATTTACCACCTTGTAGATGGAATCCCATGGAAAGCATCCGAGAAGATCAACTGCAAAACTTCCCTTGAGATAGCTGCAGCACAGGAATCATCTTAATTACAATATTTGTTTTTATTTTTGTGAAAAGAAAGTGAATGTCCAACTGTTGCATATCATAGCAAACACAGTTGTTCGAGTTTTTTCAGAAGAAAAATCAGAATGTATAATGCGGATGGACATGGCTCACCGCAAAGCAATCATCCTCCTATGCCTGATCATTTTGTAGGTCTCTATGTCCCTGTAAGGCACGAAGAATTGAATGACTATGTCGACCAAGAAAATGATCTGCATGCAGTCCAGGCCTTCCAACTGCTGTGGCAGGCCTCTGAAGAAACCAAACTCCAGCGAAGTGAAGAAGATCGAGTAGATCGCCCACAGAAATACCACATTCACCCATAGCCGATACCACCTAGCACGGACTCATTCCTGGTTAGTAACTGCCATTCCAATCACTGCTCAGTGTGTCTTTTCTTTGTTCCTAGTTTCTAAGATTAAATACATTATTTGAACGTGCTCGAGGTTAAGATTTCAGAAACGGAGGTGTCTTGCTCCGAGAAGATCGATGCGAGCAGAGGTCTGTATTTACCTTCCATCTGGATTTATCGTAAAACCATAGCAATCTGTTCCACCGCATTCTCTCCCTCCAAGTTGACATTGTCTACTGATCAAAGTCAGCCTATTGCCTACTCGCTTCAATTCAGACGACGACTCCTCGCTCAACACTTCTCCCATCTTCCCTCACTCTTCTTCCTCTCTGCTCGCTCAATGTTCACGCCTTGTGCATGGAGAGAAGGTCCCTTATATAAAACGGACGTACTGTATTGGAGCAAGCATACATTAATTGCACCCACTACAATTGGTTGCTAAAGGAACAGAGTTTGTTCTGGTTTGTGTCATCTTATCACTTCAAATGTGGCATGCTTGTCCGCAGCCCATGCAGGATCATACTTCATGCCAAGTTGACACTTTGCTTCCACGAATGTAAAAAAATATCTCACATTTCTACTCTTACCTAAACCTTCATTAATACTGCTGGTACCAAAGGCTGATAGCTAGGTCAAAGATGCTAATGTATTCATGTTAAATATAGCACCGCCAGTTAGTTCGAGAGTGCTTTTGGAAGCTCCACTATACAAAAGAGAGATTAGTATAGAATTTGCAAGTGTGAGGACGTATGATTACAGTACATAGTGAGATGCGTGTGGGTGGATGGTTCAGCCTATTCCACTAAGTGTGTATTGTACCTGTGGCAGTATTAGTTTACAGGGAAGATGATCAGATATAACAAACATTGTGAGGTAGCACTTTGGCTTTCTCGATTTAATTTTAAGGCACGAGTGGAAGAGAGAGTAGACCGTAGGCCCATGGCATTTGGTGCTCAAGAGGAGCCATCCATGTATTTCTGCGTACCCCAGTTAGTCAGGTACCTCTATCTATCTTAATATAACATGGGTTGGAAGGTACCAAGAGAACTGCAAAATTGGTTTCAGTATTAGTGGTGGATACCAGTGTGGCATGCAGCAAAATGTTAGTAATGGTCAATATTTTTTAGACTTGTGTATGTTTTATAGAATCAGGGTTTGATTGGTTGTCCCGTCTGGAAGGGCAGTAGTTAATACGGACGATAGATTTGTCTCAAGAGTGAGTAAGGATCAATTGTCATACAGACATTTGCCTTTCTACTATTCTAATACTCATTTGAATCTGAAATGCTTCTTCATGATTTAATTGTAGGACTGACTGATAGAGACGTTCATAATCATCTTTTGCCCTAAAAGTTTGATTTGTCATCTGAATCTTGTAACTGAGTTTAGTTTCCTTGAGGTTTTGGTTCGAGGCAAAGTGATTTAGGTTAAGTAACTCTTTTCATCAGAGAACTAATGGTTCAGTCAAGTCGATTGTTATGAGTTTCAATTCAAATGGATGGGTTGGGAGTAGAGTAGGAAAGATGAGTTGGAAAGACTATGGGCGACTTCATGTCTCGCTTTAGCATTTTCCATTTAGGCATGTACTCAAGCTAAAGATGCCCAGCGCTTGGCTCTCCTTAAGCGAACAATTCCTTCATCATCGAATCAATAGTGAAAATATTGATAGAGAAACATGGTAATAAATGAATTGAACATTTACAAATAAGAGCAAGATATTGATAATTGCCTTCCAGAGCACAGTGCAATGTTAAAGTGAAAATACACAAGAAGCTACAGTTTAATCATCTGCGGGGACGCAGTTGGCGGTGAATTTTAAACAAAATTTATATGGGTGACCCTCAATATAGGAGTTTATCTTCACAAACAAAATATGATTTCGATATTGGACAAATTTTACAAGAACAACATGATTATTGAGGTTGAACTGAACTATAAACTGTGAGTGTTTCTCGGATTTATCCTAACGGCTAGTGGGGACCACTGGGGTTCTTGCAACAATGAAGGTCTATAAGACTAGACCGACCATCTCTAAAATTAATTAGATCGAAGATTTAGATATCCATGCTAGTGCTAGTAAAAAAAGAATATTAATAATTTGAAATTAGGGGAAAAAACTAAGATGATCAAAATTGGAATAAAGATTAATCTATGAATTTGCATGAGTTGTATTCCGAATGTATCTAATACACGAACCAAGAGAGGGTCATCTAATCGAAATCCGGAACAATATTGATAATCTTATTTTTCTCACTTTATGAAGTGTATGATTGAGGAATCCAGTGGTAGAAATCAGAAAAGTTAGTGAAGAAAAAAAAAATGGCAGAGGAGTTCATGAATAGGAGAACTACATTGAAGGAGAATATATATATAAATAATTGAGCGGGAAAATAACCAAAGGAAGACAAAAAAGTAAGGATTTCGTTAACAAAAGGATATAAAGGTATTTAGAGGGCTCCTTTTTTTTTTTTTTTTTTTTTTTTTTTGATAATTTAGATATTCAGGATTACTTGAATATCAATCTTAACAGCAGCTCTGATTAATCCTGGAGGTGAGTGTCCGATAGCACAAGTGACACCAAGTAAATTAAAAAGTCCACATGTCTCTACTAAAATTTTTCAATGTTCAAAATCTCTTTTCCATTGGTCAGGCAAAAACTACAACTGGGATTGATTTGATTCCTGATTCTCTGAAAAAGTCCATCATTAACTATTACTATTACACTATGCCCCGGAGACAAAGGGTCCATTTTAAAGCTTATAATATAAGATACCATATAATTTGATTTGGCCAATCTAAAAAATATAATTAACAATAATAAAATTTCAAAGTTACACCCAAATTTATGAATTGAAAAGAATTTGGCCATTAGAAATTCATTTCAAAAATAAAATTTTTATTTGATATAATTAGAAAGTTTAAATTAATATTACATTTATGAAATTCTTTTTGAAAAAAAATATATATAATATTTTAAGTTATCTAATATTTTTTTATTGACTCAAATGGTAATTGTAAGATGGAGATGAATACTAGAGGGGTGAATAACCGTTTAAAAAATATAAGTAATTTTTCTTAAAAAGTTTATCAGAAAGATCAAATTTAATTAATAGTTGAAGTTAGAAAGAAAAGTAAACTTTCTTTGGTACGTGCTCAAGCTAAGAAAGCTTTGATATAGATTTTGAACTATATCATACTCGCATTGTATGTGATTTATAACCAAACATGAAAGCACGATGAGGACCACAGGCTAGAGAAATAAAACACATTCATATTTAGATCCAATCACGAAGAAATTGTTCATTAAGCAGGAGTGTCAAACATGGGCCTTCCTTAGATCTTTTGATCGTTGGTAAACATGGGAATAAATTAAACAACATTTGCAAATAATGTCAAGAATATCGATAATCTTATTTTTCTTACTTTATTGATGCAGGCACATCCAACAATCAATTCTCTTCTTGTGATATGACTTTATCTTCCTTTGAATTGTGACAAAGAGCAAGTGATGCCTCCAACAAGGATTTTGGCACCTATCACGACCCTGACATGATGTACTTCTGTTGGCTTTACAACATCTTTAGAGTGGTTGCAGGAATTTAAATGCAATAAACGAAAGAAATGAAAAGAAACAAGGAAAACTTACATTGCTTTTACCTTTGCCGGAAAATCAGGACGGAAATAAAGCCGCTGTCTGAGGAACGATCACAGTGGAAGACTCATTCTCTTTCACAAACCAAATTCGGCCACGCCTTAGTGTTCCCGATCCTTCTTCTTTCTAATCTCTCCGACAACCTCTCAACAGTGGCAACCTCTCGACAGCACACCGCCCTTCTCAAACCTCTCCTCGAGCAACCTCTCAACCAGCAGCCTCTTCACTTGGGCGGATCCCTACATATAGGGAAGGGCAGTAGAACATGGGAGATCATGGCATATCATGATCTCCCACTGCCCCTCATTTGGGCAGTTTCGGCAACTACCCGACAGTTACTAACATTTTCTAC
>JBAMHZ010435365.1:0-10485 GCA_037177395.1 Alpinia galanga | reverse complement strand
GACAGAATATATTGGATACGTACTCCTATATTATTATGAAGGTCTGGGGCATTCATTGTTTTTTCCATACTTCATGGTCTTCTTCGTTGTCTAAAATATTATCTCTGACTAATAGCTCCATATTGTTGTGGAGTATATATTTGGCCACAAAAATCATATTGTTGATTTTTAAATTATTTTTGTATTTGAATATATGTACACTTGTCCTTGAGTTGTGACAGAATATATTGGATACGTACTCCTATATTATTATGAAGGTCTGGGGCATTCATTGTTTTTTCCATACTTCATGGATTTCTTTGCCTAAAGGGCCTGGTAATTTACTAAATAATCTATTACCAACGTCTTTATTGTAATAATTTCCATAAACAGCTGTGAGAGCAAAAAAATCGTTATAAAACGGTTTAATGTAATTCTAATTGAATAATTGTAATTATTCTAAATCTCTCATAGCTTCTTTTTGTCTAAGATCTAATCTTGTATTAGCATCTCGTGCTATTAACATTCTATATACCACATAACAGAAATTTAGAATATTATTTCTTTGACTAGAAATTTTAGCAATTTCTTCTGGAAATGTTTGTTTGAAGGATTACCATGCAGCTCTTGCCACATCTCCTAAATAATTTTCTCCAATTCAGAGTATAGCATCTCCTGTTTCAATATTTAACTAATGTTTAGCTAAATAATCTCTTTGGACTGAAGCAGTCTATTGTTCTAAATATGTATCATATAGTTAGGGATCACATTCTGTAATATTTAATAAGACAATATCTTTACCAAAAAAAAGTGATTTCTAGAGGTCTTTTTCCAGTAGTGCATAAGAGGGATTATTGTTGGTGTAAGGGCTCATTTGTTTTCTAGGTGGGTGTCCTTGACTATAATTTAAGGTTCTCATTGTACTTTCAGGATATGTCACATACGGTCTTGGTACTGAAGCAGAGGATTATGCTGTATTTATGGGATTGGTGGGTTTAAAATTTAAGGATTCAATAACTATGTTTAAATCTTCCTCTTCCTCCTCTTCTTCGTCCTCAAGGTCATCAAAATATCCTCCAATACAGGAAGGTTCTGTGTAAGCTAGATTTTGCCATTTCATTATTTCTGAAGTTGTTGTATATGCTAAACTCCACCACTTTTCTGTATTGGGTAAGTTGTTAGACCGATTTGTAACTGTCTCTAGGGATGATGTTTTGTGTATAGGAGTTTGTGAACTAATGGCTTCATTAAATTTCTTGGTGTAATAAAGTAACTGGTCATATAAAAAGATTCTCTCAACATTAAATTTCTATGAAGGATAGGGGGTCTTGTGATGTACTTCCTTCATCAGGTTCTATATCTTCATCATTTAATGGTATAGCTGGGATATAGCCGGAAAATCTAACATTTAGCTTTCCGTGTGAATCTTTATATACCAAAGAATCGGAGGGTTGTAATAGTCTTTGTGTATGATCTTCTAGTTAATAGTCCATTCCATATTAGCTAATTCTTCTGAATTATATTGTCTAGGTAATATTTTAGTTTGATTTGTAACTGTTGTTAAGATAGTCTGTGGGATAGTAGTATTATTGGGTGTAGGTATAGATGTTATTAGAGTACTAAGTCTTTTGTTTAGGTATTCTTGTGAATTCCTTAAATAATCTAAGTTACTTTGTAGATCTTTGAGGGCATGTTTTTGTTTTAAAAGGTCAATTTGTACTTCTTTTACTGTTTGTAGGTCTCTTCTTGTTGAGCCCCTAAACTGAGGACTAAGTCTGTAATAGTGTTTAGTTATGCCGAGTCCGAATGTATACTATGGGTAAGCTGTCTAGAATGACAATAACAAGAATGACTTTTGTTGTCTAAAGTAGCTCTTAATCTAGGATAAGTGGTAAGATTGATGAAATCTGTGCTACTAGGCCATGCAGTTATATAAAGGTCTCAGGTTTTTAGGCTCTGATACCAAATTTTTATTTTATTACTTTTATTATTATTATTATTTTTATAAAACTGTTAACTTGACGACTAGGAATCTACAGAGACAAAACTAGTAAAATGCGCAAAAAGAAAGGAAATAAGAAATAACAGGAAAGAAACTAGGAGCATAAAAACGAATGTAAACTAGCATCTTCTTTCGAAGTTTTTAGGCAACATCTCTTCCTGGAGAGCCTCACTCGCAGGGAGTCTATAGTTTTGCCCCGACCAGAGGATTTTATTGCATGCCTTTAGGACTTATTGGTTCCATTGCTGGGATTTATAGCCATTCATGTATTTTGGCTATAACACTTTGACAATTGGTTTGAGTGATGATTTAGTAAAGGTTCAGGAGATAGGCCAATTCTCCATGCAGTTTGGATGATGAGCAGATGTGTGGGAGAACAATTTTGTCATTTCACTTCAAGAAATTGTGCCCTTTGGTTAAATATCAAAGTGTAGTGTCCATTTTTAGTAATGTCAAACTTTGTGCGTGTGAAATGGTAAAATGCCATTTATTTATTGTATTTCCTATGTTATCATTTCAGCAACATGTGGAACATTCTCTTTTTGAAATTAACTTATTTTTAATTTTTCTTGACAATATCATGTTATTGCACAAGGTATGCATATAAGGAGCTAAACATAAGAACACCCACCTCAAACAACAGTTACACACGTCCTGAAGATTTCTAATCTCCTCTAATTGTTGAATCTCCAGAGATGTACCAAGGAAACACATAGCACATTCAAAACCATAAAGATTAATAGCTAAAGAATGCATAAACCATTACACCAACTCTAGCCTGTCTTACAACTAAGATTTAAAATTTTGAGACGTGCCAGAGTTTTAATTTATGATAGGAATGAAAGTTTTGGTACCTATCATGCCTTGCTAATAAGGTTTTAGTTTGTTTTTTAATATAAAATATATTAATTTTCTATTTTTTTTAACAATCCATCTCCTATATTTTTAAAGAGGTATTTAGTCTTTGTTTACCACAGGGAAAACAATTAACAGGGAAGGGGAGGAAAAGGAATTCACTGTAAAACAATAAAAAATGGAAAAAGAAAAAAAAAAATCTGACCCTTATTGGTTGGCTTCGCAGCTTGGTGAAGCTGTTAGGAGGTTGTGGCAGCTTCATGACCACCCTAAGACCTTTGTGAGGTTGCCGCGATGGTGTCGGTGTTGGTACCGGTTGGCGGACATAATAGTAAATTTCGCTTATGCTGACTGACATGGCTTGACATCTGATTCCTTGCTGACAACATCACTTAAATACATGTCTAGGGTTTAATTCTTCTAGAAGATGGATCTAAGAGTTTAACCCTCCCTTTATGATAAAACACCCCTCACTGGTAGTTGCCATTACATGAGACATATTGAAACACAAGGCATGAGCAATACCTCAAAGGCTTAAATAGGGACAATAAACATAAAATCAATAAGTACCTCAAAGATCTCTGTGACATGAAATCGGTTTCAATGGCTAGAAGCACCTATTATTCCAACCAAGGTTTAAAATCTCAATCCTTACCAAGGTTTCGGTTCGCAACTGGAACGATATAGTTTCGGTATCATATCGCTCGTGCCGATACTATTTTGATATATATATATATTTTTTAAATATTAATATTTAATTATTTAAAATACTTATTATTCGTTTGATTTCAAGTGTTTATTGTTAAATATATTTGATTTCTTTTCTTAAAATGATTGATATCTAAGGGATAAAAGTAAATAAATATACTTTTCTTTAAAAAATATTGACATACCATTAATTTAAATTAAAATTGATACATCATAACATGTTATCTTACTAATACAAAAAAGAGTGCCATGAATTAGATGAAAACATTGGTTCTTGCAACATCCTGCTTAGATTAATTTCATAATTCTCTAATGCCCATATCAAATAATTATCCCATGACATGCAATATTGATATTGATTTCTCCACATATCCATCAATGTGTTTTGATTCACCACTGAAATTTGTATAATATTTTAAAATAAATAAATAAATAAATATATATATATATATAAAGGAATGTTACGCTGTGTTCCTTCTGCTATGCGCCCATACGCGATATGTTCTTCGCCATCCAATCCGCAGGATTGCACACTAACTAGGAATGAACAGTGCTTTCGCCCACGTATCGTAGGAGCGATGGACACTATAGTTTAGCCTCTGAACCTGTCGAAGTTGTAACCGTCGGCCTTCCGGCCGTATCACGATCGGATTGCGGCCAAACTTTGGCCGAATTGTGGTCACTAATGGCTGTGGCGTTGGCGGCTAGAATTGCATTGGATTTCGGTTGCGATTTGACCAGAATCTGATCGTGGTCTTGCCGGAATCGAAGTCCAATCAGATTGCGGCTGCCAGCAAAGCGACCACTGGCGACCACAATTGGGTCAGATTCTGGTTGTAATCCGATCGCGATTTGGCCATTCTCCGACCGGATCGCAGTTGGATTCCGACCGGATCATGGCCGAAATCTAGCCGCCGCTAGTGACGCCGAGGGAGAGTGTGCGGTGAGGAGTTACTGTACATTCCTAGTCGACACGAGTCGTGCACCGTGAGGTACACAACGTATCAAACTCGATATATATATAAAATTTTTAACAACTAAAATTTTTAAAATTCTTTATAAAATTCTAAAATTATTTCAAATTTATTTGAAATTTTAATTAATTTTAAAAAAAGAATTTAAGATTTAATTTTAAATAAATTATAAATTCGAATTTAGAATATTAATTAAAATATCTTTTATTTTTTAAATTTTTATATTTTCAAATAAAAAATATAAATTTATATAATTATTTAAATTAATTAATAATTTATTTAATTAAATTTTTAGTTTAATTAATTTATATTATATATAAATTTATAATTAATAATTTATTTAATTATAATTATATTATAATTTATATATTAATTAATTGTATAAATTAAATTTTTATTAATTTCTAATTCTACAGCAACTCGCGATTGTGCATCGTGATCGTGATCCCAATCCAAGATCACGCAGCGAAATCACGATCGTGATTCTATAGGGCGATCGCGATTTGACAGCACGATCGGGATCGTGATCCCACAGCACGATTAGGATTGCAATCTCGCAACGCGATCGCGATTGCGATCCCCCAGCCAATCGGCGATTGCGAATCGCGATCCGTGCAATTTCATCATACATGTCCGAAGTGGTCGCCGATGCCTCGTCGTCATGCACGTTCCAGTGTCGGCGTCTCGCGCGCGTTCCATTGTCAATCCCATGTCGGAACGGGGTTGGCTCAATTCAATTACGCATGCTTACTATGTAGAATTATAGATAGAAATAAGGAACCACAAATATTGGACCATAACACCAACACCCCATCGAACTAAAAAAGTGATATGTAGCTTAAGTTTCCACAAAACACGAGCTAAGAAGAGACAAGATAGCCAACAGATGTAAGTTCTGTAAAGGTTTCAGGATTAATGCATAATGCTAGCTTGGGTGGCTCACTGTTGATCAAAATCTTCTTGTGGGATTACAGCTTGTGAACAATTCCAAGCACTTAATGCTAGATTGGATTATTCGTCTGCACCAAAGGATGAACTTCTGTATAAAATTATGGTTTCTATAATACGTTTTCCAAAGTAAAACTACTTGATTACCAACCAATGACAGCTTGGACGACCCACCTAACCTTATGGATTATTTCTATTACAACAAGACGATAGGTTGCTTGCAACAGTTGATGACTGATGCATTATGAAAACTTGAAGGATGTGCTATAACATAATGCAATGGATGGGTTCTGCATGTCTAGACACTTGCAAAGCCAGAGAAAGCTTAGGATGTGAAAAGGCAATAGTTTTGATAAATTGAGGATGTTGATGGATGCAGTAAACTTCTACTAGGGTATCAGATGTAGAATTTTGGCAAGGTGGTGTTCTGATCGACTGAGATGAGGAAATTTGACAACACAAGCAGGCCAAGGTCTTCTAGCAGTGACATAAAGAAAGTATTTTTAATATGGAGGTAGAAGAGAAGGATGACCACAAGACTATAACCTTATCCTTGAAGGAGAATTGAGAATGAATATTAATTCAGCCCAGACCAATATATATGAGTTAATGGAGAAGTTTCTAAAGAATTAAAGATCCAGAGAATTTAGCTTGAAATAAGTTAAATTCACCCGACAATGGATTAAATCAATCCAAATTTGGTAGAATTAAGGGTGAAAATGGAGGGATTGACTAAAATTTGGACAAAAAAAAGGTTATCTTGGAAACCTTGATTGGTATAGCTGACCCATCCTCTGTTCCAAGCTTGAATCCTAGTGGAGGAAAGAAGTGCACCCTCACTTAAATCCCACCTTCAGTTACTCAGATTTGCCACAACTCAAGATTTTCCATGTGCATGATCATGCTTCATATAACCTTGTCTCCACTTGTTAATTCAACTACCAAGGTTTCTAATGCAATTTTGGGGTTATTGGCTAGAATGCAAGGGTTTGGGTGCCAACACCTCAAACAAAAACTATGACAAAATATTAAGTAATAATGTGATCTTATTAAAATTATATTAATAATCTGATATTATTGAGAATTTCTGCTTTTTTCTTAAAATTTGAATGTCTTTTATATCTCATATATTGAATTTTTTTTTATTTCACTTTTTGATTTTTTTCTTCTTGCCATTTCCAATTTCACTGATTCTATGAATCAAATACAACTGATAGATTATTTTCACCATCCTAATACTTAGATATTTTCACCATCCCATCATCATACTGATATTGATTTTAACAACCATGGTCTTGAGAATGAAATTAAAGGAGGAAGAGACTTGGCCATCGTACAAGAGTAGGAAGGGACTTGGCCATCGTACAAGAGTAGGAAGAGTCTTGGCCATCGTACAAGAGTTTCGTAATTATTTCATATTCAATTCAATTGATCATGCTTTGCATACATAAAATTATACTTACTTAGTCAAACACAAAGAGAGAGCTCATGAAAATATATTCAAGTATTGCATTTATGGGATAGTAACATCAAATAGATTGTCATATATTTATGGAAAAGACTTTGATGAAAGCTTTCATGATCCTATGGCATATAAAGTCAAGTCACATATGGTCTTAAAAAAATACACTTTAGTTCAAAGTATGATATCTACCTTGCCCAATGCTTATGGCTTCCTTTTGACCAGCAAAGCCACCTGAACAATCACAATAGCTTAACTAACAAACTAATAAGAATAGAAAACTCCCAAAGATTTTATATTTAAAGTAAATAAAAAAATCTTCACTGAGGATGAAGTATCTGGTACTATCCAAAGATAAGTAAGAGAGATTCCTACGTACCTGAACCTCTTAATGAATAGCCAATGAGAAGAAAAGCAGCCTACCAAAAAAGAAGAATGCATCAAACACTATGCAAAATCTGAAATTGCAAATGCCACGTTAACAACTCTTAGCAGTGATATGGCCGTAATAGTCTAATAAACCGTACCACAACAACCAACCCAATGGGCAGAAGAGGCGAAGTCCGTGACTTCTGATGCAGTGAACTGGCGAGCGGAATGCTTCCGCTTTCGGCCACGCGTCGAGATGGATTAATCGCTCGTCTTGACGCCATAGCTTCAGTTCCTTAAATCCACCAGGACCGCGAGCCCTAAGAACGAAATGCCAACGGGAAAAAAAAAATCGCCAGATCAACCTCACACCCCACACAGTTTCAGATCCAAGTCCCCATTGTGCGATCACGAATTTAAAAAGAAAAAAAAAAAGCAGAACGATGTCGTCCGCGAACAAGGATCCAAAGCTTTCGCAGAGCCAAGGCGGATCCGAAATGGCGAAAAAACGCGAAATCGATCTAAAATCGGCGGCGCGAGACGCGAGACGCGAGATACGCAGACGGGCAGGAGGCGTGGGGAAGAAGTGAGAGGTAGCTGCAGCGTGCAGGCGGGCGAATGAGAGGCCTCGGTCGCTGGATCTAGCGCCCCGTCCCCGCCCCCGCCTGGATTCTTATCAGGAAGGAGAGGAAAGTGATGCGCAAAAATGTGATTGTTTACCGCATCAACGACGCAGTGGGGAAGATCATCCTCCACCCATCCCATCAACCTCATCGTGCTTTCTTTTTCTGTCGCACTAAATCAAAAAATTTTAAAAGAAATGTTGAGATAGAAAAAGATTACACAATTATTACAAATTTACTTGATTTTTTTCTGTTTTTCATTTATTTATTTTTTTTTCAATAAATTATATTAGTCGAGGTTGTGCTATGATTATATTATGTGGCATTGCTAGACTCAGGGATTGGACATAATCTAATCGTGGATCTTGCCAAACATGATGCCAGTTTGGGGTAAACTTAGACTTGGACACAGTCTGACCTGAACCTCTTTCTCATTAAAAAAAATACAAAAAATAATGAAATAAAATAAATAAGAAAAATTTTAATATATAGTTTTTAAATTTTTGTACTTCTTTTAAAAAATTCCTTTTTTTTTTTTTCTAAAATGTTAAATTTATATTATTTAATTTATTATTTTTATTTTATGTTTAAAAAAAACCATTCTAATTCGAGCTCAGCTCAAGTTAGACACACATGCTGGTTTGTGTTAGGCTAAATTTGACATGCCATCTAAAGGGTTGATTAGGATAGGCCGTGATCGATTCATTTTACCACCTCTACAGTAAGTAACGAAAATAAATCTTTTTACTCTAGAGCTGGAGAGCCAAGGTATAATGATAGAGTGTTTATGTAATCTCTTGGCATTTTCAATTCGATTTTAATTGTAATATATTTATAAAAAAATTTCTCTAAATGAAGAATAAATTGCACTTTCAAATTTATTGTAATAATTAATTAATAAAAAAAACTTTTATAAAATTAAATTGTTTATCTTAAAAATCTGAATACTTGATGCCAACTTTTAAAAAAAAACAAATCCTTTTTTTCCCATTCTCTTGAGATTAGATAACTCTAATTAATAAAACCTAAGAAGTAAGTTTAAAGTTTTAGATTTTATCAACGTTAATTTCGATAAATCATTACCCTCCATATTCCGTAGACAAACTCATTTATCATTAAATCTTAGTAAAATTCAATGAATCATATTCTTTTAAGAACATGCTTATCATAAAGACCGAAAGAGATGAAAATAAGATTACGACAATACAATACGAAGTGGTTCCTTCCAAATATGCTTAATAGCCATTTTAGCATGGTGTTTTTCTTATTAAATATAGTAAAATATGATAATGCTCATATTTGTCTTTCATGGTTAGTCCTTTGATTTAATAAAGGACGAGAACTTCATCTTAACACAGAATCCATTTGCACTAGAGAGATCAAGAATTCAGTAAACATTTTGCACCCATTAAAAATTAATTTCAAATATTTTCTTACTAAATACTAAGATAAAAAAGTGGCTTTTGACTTATTTTGAAGTTGATTTTAGGAAGAAGTGAAAGGACAAGATTATTATTATTTTGCATTTGTTCCATTTTTTTTTTTTTTTTAGCTTCAGCGATTAGTGTATACCTAATTGTCTTTTATATTGAATATCTAATTATCCTTGATATAAATGTGTTTAATCATGATTTCTTCAACTAATCACGGTCTAAATAATTTTTTGTCAGCAAAGTTAATAGATGGCATTTTTGTTTGAATAGAAGTAGAAATAGTTAATATATAATTTTAATATAATATTTTTAGAATTAATATAATTTGTATCTTTTAGAAGGAAAAAAAATGGTATAACATTTATAAAACGTGTACAATCACTCGTATTATTTTAGTACGAAAAACAACCCGCAAACAATATCCATCGATCAAGGAGAAGAAGACGGAGCAGGAGCAGGAGCAAAGGCTGCAGCGCCGGGCGCTGCGCCGGAGCTCCGAAGCTCCGCCATGGCCCGCCGGGGATTCATTTTTTGCACCTCGCACAGATCCGGCAGGAAAACGCCTGCGAAAGATGGATCAAATTTAACTGTTCAAAAAACAAATTATGAAAGGGAGAGAAAAAAAAAAGGATGAAAAAGCATACCTTCGCCGGCGGCGAGATTGAGGTAGAGATCAACGATGTTGGGGCAGTTCTGGTAGCAAGAGGCGGAGCAGAGTTTGGCAGTGAAGTCGGGCTCGAGGAGGGCGTCGGAGGAAATTCCGACGGCGTCACGGTTGGCGCCGCATGCGCTCACGCAACCGTCCGTCTCAATCCAGTCCTTCATCCTCGGCTCCGCCTCCACCTCCGACGTCTGGCAGTGGTACTCCGTCCCCCCGTCCGCCCGCTGGCTGCTCTCCAGGACGCACCGCTTCGACTCCGACGAGATGGCGAAGGCGCACAAATCCTGCGGCAGCTTCTCGCACACCACGCCCCCTGCTCGATCGCTCACATTCGTTAAATCCAAGAAATTAAAAAAAAAACATAATAATACATCTACGATTACGACGAACGAACGGACCAAAAGCGGAGGGGAAGAGGACGAAGAACTGCGAGAGAAGGATCAAGGCCAAGGCCATTGCCACCGTCGAAGA
>JBAMHZ010435344.1:0-10486 GCA_037177395.1 Alpinia galanga | reverse complement strand
GGGCGCCACAATGTGGTTGGATTCCGGTCGAATCGCTGGTGGCCAAAATTTGGTCTCAATTGGATGACACCAATACCTCTATGATTTAAGGACTGAGTTATAGTACAGACGATAACGCAACAGCGGTGAAATCTGACGAATTCGACGATCAAAGACGACGAGCGAAACACTGTGCATTTTCTCATTACTATGCAATCACGGTGAATGAACAGCTGTGATTATATATATATAGAGTTATGTGAATGATCTTCTACATAACTCATCCATGAGTATATCGATTATTCATCGTCTAATTAGATAAGTATTATAGTCTAATTCTTAAGTTTTAAGAAATTAGATAATGAATAATAAAGGTGTTCACTGACCCTGCATATACATTGTATAATATATATATATATATATATATACTTTATATGGTTAAACTTGACAAACGCACACGGCAAACCCTTTTCACAGTTGGTTCTCGGCTTCATGAAATATGGTAAATCATCGTAACTTCATTCTGACACACAGTAATTCCTTTTCATCTAATGTGATAAACACTTATATAGATATTAACTGCGCCACGAGTGATATATGAAAAATGAGATAAAACGGTAACAATATAAAATTTTTAATTTTTCACGATCTGAATTTTAAAACTACATCAGAAATAAATTTTTAAAAATATTTTTTAATCATAAAAAAGATTTGAAATAAAACAAAATTAAAATATTAAAAATATTTTAGTATAAAGTTACTCACTTTTATATTTTTTTTAAATAGATATGAAATTATTTTCAATATGCTTAATCAGGAGTCTGATCTAAATAACCCTGGGTGGAACCACCTATCTTCAGAGCGATTATTTCCATAGAAAAACTATAATGAATTCTTGCTTCATCTCGCGATTGTTTCAAAAAAAAAATTGAATAGGTAAGAAGAATATGTTGGATCATTATTTAAAGATGAGTTTTCATATGAATAATTATGCATTATGGATTTTTAAATAAGGATAAATCCAATTAAAAATGATCTAATAACATTCCAGTTTATATGGACAAATAATGTGCAGTGATTAATTAGAGAATAATTTATGTTTATATTAAAAGATATACGTAAAGCGATTATGGCCTCCGATTATGAAGATTTGTTCACACTTTTAGTTTATTGATTAATTCTCAGTGATTTAGAGCGATATTTTAAAGTGTCAATGAAGTTAATTCTTCCCCTACATAATATATTTAATTTTATACGATCCACCGTGTCTAGCTCAATCTAGTAATACAATGAAGTCCCCAAGAAAGGGTCTTATGACTAGTGCGATAGTAAATTTATACAAAAAAGTAAGGGTTAATTTCTAGGGTTGTAAGCCTTTTTAGGATGTCTATCCTTTTGCCGCGTTACCCTTGGTTAGGTATAAAGTGCTCCTCGTAATTTACTTTCTCTGTATTAGCTGTGGGACTGATTGGCGGGGGCACTAAGAGCAAGTGAATTATCTTTTGCACAAGAGTAATCTAATGAATGTTTAATTTGAGTTAGAGAATGTATAGTGTTCACGTCGAAGCAAAGGACGGGATGATTTAGTTGTGTTCATGGTCAAATTTCTTTCACCAATTAAGCTAAAGCGGCTTTTGCTTCTAAAAATGTTGAATGGATAAGATGAAGCTTAGGTTGGCTTCTAGGTGATTCCGATGGATCAAGTGTAAAAGTCAGTCAATCGTCAGCGCAGGAAGGAATATCCAAATGAAAGGATTTGAAAATGAGTTAGAAAGAGCCGAGGTGTATGTCGGCGAAGTTCCTCCGATGCTTGAGTAAGAATAGTAGAGAAAAGCGAAGAGAAAGAAGAAACTTGTGGGAAAAGTCCAAAAATTACTCGATGTCCACGTGTTTCTTCTTCTTACCTTTTATATACAGGGAAATATGAGTTTTTGGGAGATGTGGACACTTGACGTGAAGGTGAGGATTTGTGTAAGGGATCGTAGGGTCATAGAGTACGTTCTCGTGGCGTTGTAGGACAATGATCTCCTATGTAGCTGCATAAAAATATTGACCACATGACCTTCATATGTAAATTGATTTTTATCTGTGAATTAAACTATGCTGAGTAAAATTATACCAAGCTGAAATATATCGAACTGAGATATGTTAAATCGAACTGAGAACTAAGTTATATTGGACTGAACTGACTTAAAATGCGATGAAGTTACTCTGAGCTAAACTAAAGAACCTTCCAACTTGAATCTTGCTTGACTAACTGAATATCAGATATCACGTCATAGTGATTTTTAACTTGATCTGACATCTGGGGAGATGTATTCCGGCCGCATCGTATAGAGAAATCATATTTTTAATCAATTACAGCGGGCATTATTTAAATAAGTGGTAATCGATAGCGTTCCTCCTGCGTTAATTTGGATGTCGGTTTGTCTTAATTGGATTCATCTAAATAAATCTACGGACAAAGGATTGATGATCGCCATGCACCGATAACATTTCTGCAGCCAGAAGAGATCGATCGAAGGGGATTCGCTTAATTTTATGACCAAAAGTGTTACATTTGAGATCGAACAACAAAAGCATATCGTAACATCGATCATTAGCTCAATCCTTATTGTACTGACTTCTTGCTATTCCTTGCACATTTAGCTTGTACTGCGAGAGTCGCCGTCGTTCCCTGGCATTTTAATTCTGCACCGTAAGCCTCAGCCGAGACGGGAAGCACGCACGAAGCCTTCCCCAAGCAAGCCTATGCCATAACAGATCAAACGAATTCCAGCTTTATTAATTAGATGAAGAAGGATAGATATATAGATAGATAGATAGTTTCTTCTTTGCCATGCATGGCGCAGCAGCACAATGCCAAGGTGGAATAGAAAACTAAGTACCTTCTCGACTATGTCCTCGGCCTGGAGCGCCTGGCAAGAACCCACCGTGTAGTTGCCGCACGTGCCGCCAGGGTTGCCAAAGCTCGCGAAGACGACAGACTGGATCACCTTCTTGTTTCCCGCACACGTCAAGTGAGCCTCGGCTTTGGCATCGTCGCCGCCTCGAAGCTGGCTTTCCTCCCTTGACCACGTTCTCACGTGTGCTGGGTGGCTTTCTGAGACGAAGGCACAGATGTTGTCTCTCTTGACTGTCACGATTTTTACGTCCTCTGGTTTCCCTCCGTGCTCCTCGAAGATCACCAGAAGGTTGTCCTTTGGCTTCAAGATGGACCGTGGCACATGGTATCTGCAGTGTCTGTAGGGTATTTCTTAAACGGTATGAATTCTAGAATACCAAATCAAGAATTCGATATAGGACATACACGACGATCTAGTTTCATCGAAATTACGGCAAGAACAAATCAATACATGAAATTAAAAGACAAGGAACCTGATTGAAGAGTCATCCTCGTCTTTAGCGTCGTGCAATTAGAACCGGAGCAATTCCTCTGGAAGAAGAAGCAGCGGAAGGAAAGAATTGGTCTTCTAAGGGAATTAGGATGACAGCGCCGTAATATTTTTTGTTAATGGGAAACAAGAAATTAGGTCAAAAAGGAACTCCTAAACTCTTGGGGACCAACCCATATTTATAGAGAACATCTATCATCAGCCCATAGATAATGATGGATGAATTTAATGAGTTCTACACATATAAGATCCACATTCAATAACCTTAAGTTAGATGACTTAATGAGTTTGGATCTCCAATTATATATTAGTCTATTCTTTAAAATTTTAATATGATTGTGTTGATTGAGCAAGCTTTGGGACTAATAAATTATAAAAATTAAAACTGCTGAGACTGTCGTCGTCAACGTATATTTTTTGATTTATCTCTCCCATAAAAAAAACTGAGATAATCGCACGAGGAAGAAGGGCGTGCAATAAATACATAAAAACACTTGTTCACAAAAGGTTAGCGAAGAAAATTCTAGATCAAAGGATTAGGTACGAATCCACTATACCAGCCAAATATTGTCTCCGACCACCAATTAACATATTGCAAAAAGAACAGACACAGCCAAATATTTTCGAAAATGACTAAGCGAAACGAGAAAAAAGATAAATGTAACCCATTTCCCAAGTGCGTTTCTCCCAGCAGTGTAAACTGAGAGAGAAGAAACACTTGAGAGTTTTGGTCTGGAGAGCACTTTACACGAGGTCGCGGAGCTCTTAATTAAATAAGAAAGAGAACGCAACTGTAAAACACGTCGAGGCTGTACGTAGAATGATCAAAGAGACACGATCGTGATCAAATTTCCTCTCAGTTCAACTTCAAAACATGTTGCACCAGCAGTAGCTAGATAATCGACATTACATGTGGCTTATTAATGATAAGGGACGTAAATAGGCAAAGCTAGTTTCTATCTGATTGACAAGACGGCATGCCTGCTTAGCTAGCTTTACAGTAAACGAAATGATTGTTTCTTCATTTCTCCTCGGTCATGATTTTCCAACACTTAGCCTTACCATTATATGGGCAAGATTCCCACCAAATCTTCCATTAATGTCGATTAATTATGAGAGAGAGGAAAGAAGAAAAAAAAACAAAGCAAAGCTAAATGGAACAGTATTGTTCTTAGTTCTCTGAAAGGAGGGAGGATTAATTCCAGGAGGTAGTTGAGTAGCTGAAGAAGCAACAGCATCCAGTCTGATCATTATTGCCAGTGTTCAGCGGATCTGCCGGGATAAGGTATCCTTGTCAGTAGACGGAGCCTCTTGACGACCACACGCACTTATGTCGATGGTTTCGCCCACGTCTGCTTTCGTGTTTCCACACTTTGGTCAGGGCCTTGTTGTTAAGAACAAAGGGCACCTCGTTTCACATCACTTCGACTTGATTGTTTAGCTAACTTTCTGGCTGGCCCTCGTAGACAGTGGTGGAAGGATACATACAATCTGCATGTGTGTGTTCTAAGGTCGAATTGTGAAGTGATTATGACTAGTTCATCTTATCCATTTTAATCAGTGTGCAATGTAATGGAAAATTATGGTAATAGGTCGATTGAGCTAATTGAGTTGAAACAATCAGCCCACTCAAGTTGACAAGTAGCTAGAATCGATTAGCCTGCAGAAAGAAGAAGAAGAAGAAAAATACTTTCTATTAGCAAAACTAAATGTTAGAAAATGAAATATTATGTAAGAATAAATTCCTTCAGTCTTGGCCCACTAACATAAATGCGTTTGTGGGACACTTTTTGGATCATATTTTTAAGGACAGTGAAGGCCAATGATCGAAAATGTTAGCTGCTGAAATGTCGACGGTGACTAATTGTGAACTTTGCAGAAACAGAACATTCGGAAGGATAAACAGCAAATAGATTATCTTGAACCCAAAAATAACTACACGCGTACCCTTGCAGCCACAGTTGAAGGAACAGGATGGCCCCAGATCCATTAAGGATTATTATTTTTACTAATATTTATAATTTTATTTATATTATAGTTATTGCATATAGTATATAAATATGCTTTGACTGAAAATGACATGGTATAAAATATGATAATACATAATCATTCTTTTCTTCTTCTTTTTTTTTTTTTTCCTTCTTCCATTTCCAAGATTTTCCTTCAATATTACTCGAACTCTCTAATCCATCATTTATGGCCATGAACACCTATACTAATGAAAAATAAAATAAATTATCATAATACTAGTAGAGCCTATTACTCTAAAATATCTATGAAATAATTTGATTGATTTTTTTTTTGAGGGGATAAAATGCTACTTTATGCTAAAGTTGAGATTTTCGAAGAGGTTGATATTTTTAAATAGAGAGGGGCTGATTTCAATATTTGCACTGAATTACAAGGGGAAAACAATTATAAGGCGACGGAAAAAGAAAGGCCAGGGAACCACGTCCTCATCTCCCCGCGTGACATGTGGACATGACGCGTGCTACGTGCTCAAACCGTCCCGTGCCACTCATCATTTTCACTCATACTTTACACCTCCTCTACGGTGATACACTATACAAAATATTATGCGATTCCACATTTATACTATTTGAGTCATCGGATCCGACGGCCCTCGTAAGAGATTCCCTCCTCCCTCTCTCCGTCGCTCGTCGCTGGATATTGTTTATTTATTGTTTCGGTATTCTATAAATTGAGACTTGGTCGTGAATCTCTTGAAGTAAACGAGGGGAGGAAGGGATAGGAAGTGTTGGTGGATCGAGATGAGTCAGTGCGTGCCGAGTTGGGAGGTCGACGACCCGCCGCCTTCCGCACTTCCGCTTCGTCATTACTCCGCCTGCGTCGGCGACCCCGGCCTCTGCGGCGAGCCGCTGGGAATGGGCTGCGAGATCGCCGAGCTGACGTGGAAGAACAGCCAGCTGGAGCTCCACGGCCTTGTCCCGCCTCGCAGGTCGTCGGTTGCCGCCTCTGGCAGCGCAGAGTGGAGCAAGAACCACCGGAGTGGCACCCTCGAGTCGGTCGTGACTCAGTCCGCCGCCGCCGGGGCCGCCGGCGGCGGCCGCCCCGCCTTCGGCGGCCGTCGCGCCTTGGCTAGCCACGAATTGGCGGACTGGGAAGGCGGAGAGCCGCGCCATCCCCCGGAGGCAGCGGTCGACGCGATCGTCCCCTGCCACGACGCCGTCGACAACAGGGGCAGCGGCAGCGGCGGCGGCGGCCCCAGGAAGCGCGCGCGAATGGTGAGGGTGTGCTCGAGCCAGGGCAGCGCTGTGGGGTCCCTGGCCACCACGCTGATTACGCTGGACACGTGGAGGGAAGAAGAGAACGACACAGGCGCTGCTGCCACCGCAACCACCACCGCCTTTACGGCTACCAACTCAGCCTCGCCGGAGACGGAGAACACGAGCTTCGGGGGGGAGCGCAGGGTGCTGGGCTTCGACGACCATGGGTCCATCAGCCACACCAGCTCCCACACCAAGGTTATTAATTCTCGCTCGATCCTTGATAAATTCTCTGAATTCCTTCTAATTAAAACAGACAAAGTCTGATTCGATTCCTCTGTTTCCACTGTCGATTCGGACGACGAAGCAGGATAGTTTCTACGACGAAGTGGAGAAAACCACTAAAAGCGAGGCGGAGAAAGCTTCAGCCTCCACCAGAAAAAGCAGAGCTGCCGCCGTCCACAACCAGTCCGAACGTGTAAGTACCACGTACAAATTTAGACACGTGCTCTCAGTTTTATTTATTTTGCAAAGATTTAGATCTTAATTTTAATTGGTCGGATCCAGTCCTTTTCGCTGCGTTAGATTGCCTAAATTTAACTATTAATCTACAGCTCGTGATCCAATCCATTCAGTTGGTAGTCCTGTTTGGGTAATGATTAGATAAACAGGAGACTTTTGTACTCGTGTTTAATTGTGGTCCTCCTGTTTTGTGGATAATAGATAGAGAAATATTTTTTACATAAACGAGCGAAAATTCAAGGAATAACAGACTTTACAGTATAATTTAATAGTGTTTATTAATTTAGTAATATCACCTGCAATATAATTATTTTAACAATATTTGCAATATATAGTTTAAAAATACTATGTATTAATTATAATTTTATCAGACATTTGTTTCAGTTTGTTCGAAGTTTATTTTTAGTAATTCATTTTCACCTCCGTCAATCTCTTCTAAATATTTTTATAATTTCTTAAAATATAAAATAAAATAATTAAACATTTAAAAAAAAATCTGTTATCATACTATTCACTTCTAATAAATTAAAAAAGCAATTTTGAATATTTATTTTAATTTTCTTTTTTAATTTTTTCAATTTTACCTTTCTTTCTTCAATTAAACAAGTTCTCATATGTAATTTCTTAGTTTATTTACTGAAAGGGCAGTTAGCAGTAGAGCATAACACGATGAGCTTTTTTAAATAAAAAAATGAATAATAAGATAAAACAACAAGAAAAAATGACCAAAGAAACGAAATAATTTCATAAAAATAAATATTATAAATTACCATTCCATGAATTATCGTGAGTAGAAAATATATATATATGTTCAATAGAGACACATAGCATAAGACTATCTTATACTGAAGTGGAGATTTTTCATATTCACAAGAGCCCCTCTCATGCAGATAAGATGACATTCTTTTTGAATACAGATATAAGATTTTATTTCTAAAAGAAATGGATGAGATTTGAACAAAAAAGATGGCACTTTAAAGGATATGGCCAATTTTATGTGATAATTGGACAACACAAGTGTGCTTTGATGATTAAATGTCACCATAATTGATAAGAAAAGGACTTTCTGATTGACATGTTGACATATCTTTCTCTTAACCAGAGGAAATTGAAAAACAAACAAAAAGAAGAAAAAAAACACGATATCTATGTGGTGAATTATCAAGCCTTATCATTGGAGATACAAGTTGCCAAACTTAATCAGTGAATGAATATGACCTTGGTTTTATTTATCTGCAGAAAAGGAGGGACAAGATCAATCAAAAGATGAAAACCTTACAGAAGCTGGTCCCTAATGCAAGCAAGGTACAAGGAGGCATCGTCTTCACTTTGTCACGCACTTGTAAATTAATGTTTCAGCGTCATGGTCGTCATCCCAGCGTAGTCTTCAATTCGTCGTCGAATTGAACTCCATGCGAGGCTAGCTCTAGCTATATATATATCACTAGTAATGCATTTAACTTGATAGACGGACAAAGCGTCGATGCTGGACGAGGTAATCGAGTACCTGAAGCAGCTGCAAGCTCAGATCCAGATGATGAGCAAGGTGAACATGATGATGCCGCTGGCCCAGGCAGCCCCGATGCCGCAGCTGCAAATGCCAATGATGACTGCCCACGTCCCCCAAATGCCTCCAATGGGAGTGGGTTTGGGCCTGATGGACTTAGCTTCCATGAGTCGACCGATGCCTACCCCTTTGCCCCTGCTCCATCCGTCGGCATTCCTCCCGTTCATGTCGATGGGGGGTTGGGACGCCTCCGGCGATCGGCGGCTTGCCGGCGTCCTCCCTGATCCTTACACGGCCCTTCTGGCTTGTCAGATGGCACAGCAGGTAGTATGTCTACTCTACCGGTAATTCATATATATGCTAATTGGTGGATAGATGCTAATGGCGTGTGGTTCTGTTCTCCCAGCAACCGATGAGTTTGGACGAGTACGGTAGGATGGCGGCATTGTTCCATCAGTTTTATCAGCACCAACCGCCGTCTAGTGCCAAGCAGTAGGATTTATATACCTTGTCTTGTAATTCCTTGCTTACGCTATATATATATGTGTATATATGTGCATGTATTTGGATTCTCCTAGTGAGAGACTGTGCAATATAATGCGTTCTGTTTATTGAATTACTGATGAGTGTTTCTGAAATCGGATTAAATTTATTAATTAACCTATCCGGTTTGATTCAGATCGAGAAAGGTTATTAAACTGGTCCAAAGCATACCCAAAAAAAAAAAAAAACTAATTTTTAAAGTTTTTATCCATAAGGAATTACAAGGTCCTTGTTATATCTCTAGAACTCTTGCATATTTATTTGTTTTTGGATGCGTTGTAAGGTTTGACTGTAACATCTCAGTAAATATATAAGAGTTTGTGTTACAGAGTCTGACTATAATGTCTTAGCAATAACCACTATATCTCCATAAGAATTTGTGTGTAATATTAAATAAACAAGAGTTCTAATATCATAGGTTGGATAAGAACAAATAATATAGAAAAACTAATAGCTTAAGATTTGGAACATAGAATATAAAAACTCTCACAGGTAAAACAATGAAGGCTCGATACGATGCTTAGAAAAAAAATTAATATTTTATGTGCATAAGAGACAAAATAGATAGGTGAGAAGGTAAAAATGATAGAGAATTCAAATTTTAAATTATGGTACACGAAAAAAAGTAAAACAAGAAATAGAGTAAATATTATTATAGATAGTTAGTTAAAAGATGAAGTTATAGACATTGTTAGAAAGGAAATATAATTATAACACTCAAGATATTAGTAGAGAAAGAAATTATAAATGTAATTAGCATATATGTACCTCAAGTAAGATTGAATGAAGATACTAAATTAAGATTTTGGGATAATCTAGATGAAGTATTATAAAATATTCCGCTAAATGAAATAATTTTCATAGGAGGTGATCTAAATGGACATGTTGGAGTGAAAAATGAAGAATATGATAGGGTGCATGGAGGTTATGAGTTTAGAATAAGAAATGAAGAAGGTAAAACTATATTGAATTTTGCAATATATAGCATATGATCTTATATTAGCTAATATATTTAAAAAAAAAAGAACAACATTTAATCACTTAAAAGTGAAAATAATAAATTGCAAATTGATGGTTAGAAAGAGGGATAGAAAAATTTGTAAAAATTGCAAGGTCATTTCTGGAGAAATCTTAACTACCCGACATAGGTTAGTAGTTTTGGATATACACCTTAAGGGTACGTTTGATTCGGGGTAGTCACATCTAACCTTGGTCATGTGATTATTAGGTAATTGCATAACCAAAGTTATAGAGAATGAAACATAACTTAGGTTATTTGATTCAATCCTAAGTAATTCAATAAAAAACTTGTT
>JBAMHZ010435334.1:0-10486 GCA_037177395.1 Alpinia galanga | reverse complement strand
TTAGACACAATGTCGAACCATCTAGTTTGTTTAAAAAAATTGAAAATATTTTATTTCTAAAAGTTTCTCGCCATTTTTAAAAATTGCTTTTCATTTTATAGTGGATAAAGAAATTTATATTTAACAAAATAACTTTTTTTTAATGAAAAAGTTATATATTCCGTTACCATGCACCTAAGCCCCTGTACATCCCGTAAGCATCTTCATATTCATTACCGTTTGTCACCAGAATTTATCGTTGTCGAAGCTAAATTATAATTCAATAGGGTCGGTGGGGCGGATGAACGCTAGAGAGTTGGCGCCGGAGGGATCCCGGCCGAATTCCAGTCGAAATTCGGCCGAAAACGGCTGAAAATTGCGACCTCCAATGGCGCGGCCACTGGTGTCGCGATTCCGACCGGCACCGGCTGCAATCTGGCTGGTGATCGACACCGCCTGGAATTTGCTCCGCCAGCACCACCGGCCCACGACGCTGGCGAAGGAAAATCTGGCTGGTGGCCGACGACCGACCGGGGAATGTCCTACCATTCCTCGACTGATCGCTGATTGGATTGCTACCGACGATGCCGAGGAGAAGAAGGCGTAGGGTCAGATTGTCGCGCACGCGGCACGCAGGAAGCGACGTCCAAGCTAACAAAATCATATATATATAGAGAGAGAGAAAAAAATATTACCCTGTGCCCATTACCCTGCGTGTCTCATGAGTACTGCCTCTGTCGCTACTGTCGTCATTGAAGTCAAATTATAATCTAATAGGGCCGGTGAACCCTAGGAGATCGACGCCGAAATAATTTCGGTCGAATTTTAACTGGAATTTGGCCGGAAACAGTTAAAATCACAGCTGTCAATGGCGACCATGATTCCAATCGATGATCATAATCTGGCCGATGACCAACTAAGGAATAATCGAAATCGATCGTACCAAGGGATGCCATGGGTTCGGGTGTCGCGCACGGACTTGGGCCAGGAAGAGGAGGCGCATTTACTCGATCTTGTCAGGCTCTGCTTCAAGATTCGCGTGCATAACGATCGACGGACATCTACCGCCTTCCAACATTACAGGATTTTAACGAGGGTTGCGCGAGCGATCCTTCTGCTTCCGTGGCCTTCACGCGATCTCAGAACACCGAACGAAAGCGCTTGAATAAAGGGGCCAAAGGATTAAGCGATAGGGTTTCGTCTTTGAGACTCCGAAGAAAGATGCCGAAGAACAAGGGTAAAGGAGGGAAGAACCGCAAAAGGGGGAAGAACGAGGCCGACGACGAGAAGCGCGAGCTGGTATTCAAGGAGGATGGTCAGGAGTACGCCCAGGTGCTCCGGATGCTCGGCAACGGCCGCTGCGAGGCGACGTGCATCGATGGAACTAAGAGGCTTTGCCACATCCGTGGTAAGATGCACAAGAAGGTATGGATCGCCGCTGGGGACATCATCCTCGTCGGCCTCCGTGACTATCAGGACGACAAAGCCGACGTCATCTTCAAGTACATGCCCGATGAGGCACGTCTCCTCAAGGCATACGGTGAGCTTCCTGAGAACATCCGTCTCAACGAGGGTATTGGAGGCCTGGACGAGGAGGACGAGGGCGGCGCTGATGACTACATCGAGTTTGAGGATGAAGATATCGACAAGATCTAAGCAACTGGAACCGGACCTTCTCTCTTTCTCCTGAACGTGGTCTGATTTAAATGATATGCCTTTCATTTTGGTTTCATTATACGCCTAAATTTGCTTCTGCTGCTGTATGAAGATGGTTGTATTAAATTCTTAATTCCAGCGATGGTTGCCGCCCATGTGAACAAGATATATAATCTTGTCCGTGTTCATGGTTATAATTTGCTATAAAAAATTGCATGCGTCTTTAGTTATTTGTTGTTATCTCGATGTATTTTCCTCTTGGCGCAATAGTAAAGTTGTTGCTTGAGACATAAGATCACGGTTTTGAGTGTCCTTCCTCACTCGCATGGCAGGAGCTTTGTATACCGGGCTCCCTTTTTATCTCGATCTATTTTCCCAAAATTAGGATATCATGCTCTTATCCGGATCAAAATAAAGGTTTGATGGTCATTCAGAGACAGTTTATTCGACGCTTCTCAGTTTTTTTTTTCAGTTTGATGGTTGATTGCATTACTCATCCCATTTGGTTGGAGTTACTTAAAGCAGTCAGCAATTTCTGCTGACAATCATATAAAGGGTAGTTTGGTGCATGAAATTTTCACTAATGCAGGGTCTAGGAAAAATTTTATTGTACTCTGCTTTATTTATTTTTTTGCAAAAGATTGTTTTTGAGACTCAAACTCGTGATCTGTAAGTTATGTGACAGCAACTTTACCATTTTTGTTGACGATCATATAGCTTAGTTTGTTTTTCTTTCATGAGCCTCTTTCGTGAAATATGACTCACTGTAGCCTTTCCTCCTTGTTTAATGGCATGCTTAAGGATGGTTCTGCAGCTGGGGTGTAACTCAGAACATATACTATCGATAAAGATATTTGTGTGCTTTATGATTGTCTACTTTTGCTATGATAGCTGGCCTTAAAGTTTCTATTGTTGCCTTTGGAAACAAGACCATAGTCTTCTGTGATATGGAGATGCTAATATTTCAATTGGCTACTAAAAGTACTTTTTTGATCAGCTTTATTTATTCTAGTGTTTTCTCTCAATAGTTTTCCGAAATACTTGTTGCATTACTCATCCCATTTGGTTGGAGTTACTTAAAGTAATCAGTGTTTTCTGCTCACAATTATATAGCTTAGTGTTTTTCTTTCATGAATACTTATTGTTGAAGTTCATCCTATCAAAGAAAAATTTGTTGGTAGCCTCTTTCGTGAAATATGATTCAGTGTAGCCTTTCCTTCTTGTTTAATTGCATGCTCAAGGATGGTTCTTTGGCTGGAGTGTTAACTCATAACATATACTATCAATAAAGATATTTGCATGCTTTATGATCGTCTACTTTTGCAATGATAGCTGACCTTAAAATTTATACTGTTGCCTTCGGGGACAAGACCGTAGTCTTCTGTGATATGAAGATGCTACTATTTCAATTGGCTGCTAAAAATACTTTTTTTTATCAGCTTGATTTATTCTAGTGTTTCTTCTCAATATTTTTCCAAAATACTTGTTGCATGTCAAAATTGTTCGTTAACCGCCTTCCAATTGTAGGCTATGCAATACGCTTGGTGTAGTTTCACGTTTGGTATATTGCATTTACATGCTTATGCTTGTTGACTGTTTTTAAACGTGATAAATGCTTAAGTTTCGATCATGACCAAATTGTTGTGGCTGAATCTGGAACTATATGCGCAAGGTAGATCCATCCGTTGTGTTATTTTGTTTAGAAATATATTAAAATCTTTAGGAATAGCCTTATTCGACTCTGGGACTCACCACTGTCTAAAACCTAGAATCCTAGTAATATAGTTTAAAATGGTATATAACGCATGAGTTCATAATTTTGTAGTGCGTGTAGAGAGTTGTTTGTTATTCTCCTTAGTAGTGCAGATTATTTTCAAGGCAAAAAATTATTTGAGTAGAGGAGTAAGAGATTCTATAGCTTAATTGTGGGACAAAGAAAAGTTAGCTAAATAGCCTATAGTCCGGAGTATTTGATTGATTTTGTTTATGGTTCATCACAAGCAACCATTTTCATGTAAAAAGTTTTGTAGATGCTAGTTCAAACTTTTTGTTGTGTTACAGTACTCTGGTGTTTGATCAATGGGATAAACTACTAGACTTCTGATAGTGTCAAACTTAGTGGAATTAATAATTTGCACAGTTTGTTCCTGGAAAGCAATATATCGCTCTGCTTTTGGTATACTTCAACTTGTTCCTACAGGTTTGCTGTTCTTATCGCTGTGAAATACTTTTGGGAACAAATTTTCCATTTGATATATAACATTCTTATGCAGTCATGCACAAGGTCATCAGAAACATGAAAAATCTTGAAGTAATAAAAAAACTGAGCATGACCTTCCCAGAAAGCTTATGATGAAATGGAACATATAATCAAGCAATTGTTCAAACAGGCCTCGCATTTGTTTGCGTACAGCCAGTGGTTAGAGGTATTGCAGTGCCAGAAACTTTTCCTCCAGCATACGGTCAAGGATGATCTAATATTGACTACCTTGGATGCCCTTGAAGAACTGCGAAGGGAGGAGAAAGAACAAATGCAACATGTGGAAATATGCAGACCCCTTTGCTGTGGGATTGGGTTTGGTTGGCGCGGGTTGCTCCTCAGCTGAACGATAGGCTTCCTGTTCCCTGCTTTTATGAGTTTTTTTTATCCTCTTATCGATAGTTTTGTTAGTGTATCTCTGATTGGTGCTACTGTGAACGAATGATTGCATGGTAGACACATCTTATGGCCTTATGGCTTATCGAGAAAGTTTGACATCCAGCTCTGGCTTGATTGGTAGTATAAACGGCTAACTTTTAAATGAGCAGAGATTAATTTCTAAAAAAGTTATAATTCTGAATTACTTTCTTTTTTTACACTTGTCATACTTAAATTCCTGATTTATTTTTCAGTTGAGGGAGATCGTTAATATGATGATTCTATATTTTCTGAGAAAGTTTGAGATTCATTAGCTGTGGGATAGGATGTTTAAGATATGTTTAAGATATGCATAATTATTTTTTTTTGTCCCAAGAGAGAGCTTGGTATTGCCTCGGGACATAATGTAGGTAGAAAGATATTATTCATGAGATCATTTTTTTATATTCCGTTGGAATATATTCGATGATGAATTTTAAAAATTTTGTATAGACAATGCTAGTTGTAAGAGTTTATCTTTATAAATAGAGTACAGTTTTAACATTGAATAATTTTATTGGTACAGTGCAACTGTGGTTGTTAAGGTGGACCACTGAATCGTCAGCGCTTTCAGATTTACTCTGATGGTTGGTGAAGATTTCGCCTGGAGAAATTATGAACTCATTGAAAGAGGTTCGTGGGATCAAATCGATCACATTCAGAATTAGTTGAGTCAAAGACTTGGATATCTAATGTTAGTAAAAAAAAAAAAAGCTTGGGCATCGTCGTCCAGGAGTACAAAGTGGGGTAGCCCTCAGGGCTTGCTCGGACGGCTAGCGCAGCCGTGTTAAAGTCCAAAAGAGCAAGGGGTCGATTCCTGGGTTTCACCACCAGGATACCAATGACTTCGCATTTCTATGCTAGCCACCCTGGGTTCCTGATTTACCCCTCTCTATATGTAGGGGTAGCGATGAGGAACTGCTAATGTGACAATTCCACATTTTACAAAGTGGGGGTGATATTCATTGGCTAACATGGCTAACATGGTTCAATTAACAAATTCAATTTTAAAAATTGAAACAAATTTAGGACAGACGGCCTTGAGCTCGGTGCCAATTAAAAGTTTGCTTTTTCGGACAGAGTATCTTTTCAACATCAAACTTGCTTTACAAGGATGACACATTCATCGCATAGTTTAACTGTTAAGCTGTGAGTACTTAAGCTGTGAGTACTTGATAGTAAGATCTCATTTAGAGGTTATTTAGTATTCTATTAGAGATTTATGAGGTTGAATGATCCTAAAATTAATTGGGCTATAAAATTAGATACTTGGTATCAATTAAAAAAAAAAAAAAAAAAGAGAAAGTTTAGATATGCCCGGTACATGGCACATCAAATATTTACTTTTAATAGAACGAAAATTTATGAAATATTGGACTGTAAAAAAAACTGCAGCTTCTGGAGGTGGCTCGAAATAATGAGACAAAGTAAAAGCATGATTATTGCAGCAAAGTAAAACATGATCTATGATCTCATTGTTTTAGGTCCCAAAGAGTTTTTATTTTAACTATTATCGTTATAAAGTATCTTGATAATTTTAAGATCTCATCTGGTTATCTCATTGTTTTAAGATAATTTTTTAAAATGGAGATAAGTTAAAAGGGGAAAATGTTTTTTTAAATAATTACTGTTGATTTAATGGCATTAAACTCGGGTTAAACATAGATAGCTGCAGAAAAAAATTATTAGAGTGGAAGTTATAAAAAATTGATTTGCATAGAGTTGATAATTAAAAAAAATAATTAAAGCACTGAAGCTTATGTGTAGCTAGATTTCAAAATTAAAACTGGCAAAGAACTCTAATAGCTGCTTAAGATTTGTGTAATTAATCCAAGTAATTGAGATAAATAATTAGGCTATGATTTTTTTTTAAAAATAAATGTTTTTTTAAAAAACTTTTTTATGATTTGCGCTCAGTGTCCCACATCCTGCTCAATTAGGATTTGTCGGCCTTCCTGCGGGAACGAACGAATCAGGTCTGATCCCAGCCCGAAGCCGAGCCCAACCTGTTCCAATCTGTTGCCATTTCTTATTCTCCCACCCAACGCAGCGACGCCGCTCCCATCTTTCTTTCCTCTTCCAAATCTCGCTGCGTCTCTTCTATTCTCTACCCCCCATCGCTGCTCTTCCCACTTTCTATCCTCTTCTTCCTTCCCCTGCATCCATTGCACCAATCCAGCCTCTGTTCTGTAGAGGTACTGAAGAAGAAAAAGAAAGAACCAAAGAGTGTCTTCTACTCTTAACTTTTAGCCTGTGTTTTTGGTCCTTGTGGTCGCTATCTCGTTTCCCTCTTTTGTTTCGTTCTTTTAATGGCTTGTTTCCCTTGTTCTCTTCTAGTTCAGTGTCCCTCTAAACCTTCCTCCTTTTTTCATCAGGCATGGCTGTTTCTTCAATGCTTCAGGGACCTGTTCTAGGTAATCTTTCTGTTATATTGATAAAGGAGTGTCTTGACCCATACTTTCCTTTCATTTTAACTCTCTATCCAAAAGTCTGTGAGCAGATACTCGAAGGACACCCTTGCGGCCTTCGATTTACGAGTGCCCTAACGATTTCTTCTCGTGCCTTTAATGTAGCCTTCTCAGGTAGAATGCGCAGTGATTAAAATCCTTTATCATATGAGCAAGCCTAGGCGTCGGATACTGGAGGAAGGGTGATTCTTAATCTTGTTTATTCAGCTCGTTGGAACTTCCATAGATTTGCGGGGTTTTGGGCCATGAACAGCAAGAAAGATGGGGAGTTGAGCTGCAGCAATGTGTCAGCTGGTGGACTTGTGTGGGTCCGTCGTCCTAATGGCTCATGGTGGCCCGGCCGTGTTGTTGGGCGAGACGAACTGCAGGCAAACTGTATGGTTCCACCGAGAGCAGGGACTCCAATCAAGCTTCTTGGTAGGGAAGATGGAAGTATGTAAGTATATTTATCTATTAATCCACTCTTCTAATGGTAGTCAGTTTTTTCTACAGCTCTTATTGAATCGTCATGCCTTGAATGGATTCGGTTATCTATTTGGTTGCAGTGGAGATTTTTTTCTATGCTCATATCCACAGAAGATAGCGTTTAATACCCTTAATATTTACCCTTTAGAAATGTGACTGTTCAGAGCACGTCATAGATGATTCTGTTAACTCATTTTTTTTAAATATTATTTTTGGATTTATTCTTCCCTTTTGGATGATGTGAATTCTCTGTAGTAAACAGCAGATAGATAAATCGAGGAAAACAATTTTCATGGAGCTTTCCAGACATTTAATCCATCAAGCGCCAGTGTTGATAGGGAAACAGAATGAGTATTGCCTCATAAACTGACACTAGGAATGACATGATGATTTGCTCTTCTTAGGTTTGTTTATGGTGTTTCATAGTTAGCCATATATGAATCTAAAAAGTTTGTTGAGTTCATTAGTTGCAATTTAAGATTTAACATCCAGCTTCAACATAAGCTATAGAAGTTTCGAGTTGATGCTAGGATGCACCCATTCCTCTTTTATTCAGCCTTGTTGTACGATGATTCCTGTACAAACTTCAGTTTGTTAATAATCAACCTTGCAACCAGGGACTGGTATAATCTTGCAAAATCTGCTCGTATTAAAGCATTTCGTTGTGGTGAATTTGATGAATGCATTGAGAAGGTCATCACTTCTGGTGTTCACTCGAAGAAACGCTCAACCAGTACAGGAAAGTACATCCGCAGAGAGGATGCTATTCGCCATGCTTTGGAGATTGAAAAGCCTCATGTACTTGCTGGAAATCAGAATGGCTCAGTAAACAATGACTCTTTCTCTTTAAGAAAGATGGTTTATGATTTTCCTAAAAGGATGAAGATGTATAAGCTTGACAAACAACCAAGTCAAATAACCAAGAAAGTTGATATGCTGGAAGAGGATTCAGCTCGAGAGGTTGCTCAACCTTTGATGTCATCTCAACAGAAAAAGAAGCTTATTTGCACTGATAGTAAGTTGAAAGAGAAAAAGAGAAGGAAAACGCCGAATGATTCAGAGGAAAATGGAGGGATAAAGCGAATGAGAGATCTTCAGGATATAGGGTTGGGGATTGCATCAACTCGGAAGTCCAATGTGCATGTTAACAATTGCTCTTCAACCAAGCTACCTGCCTTTCACCATGGTGTTTCGCTCAGTGAATCAAACATTAGTGATTTTTGTAGCTTGAGTTCGGTAAAAAGAAGAAAATATTCTGTTTCATCTCTGAAACGGAAGCAATCACATGTTACACAAGATCATGAGAATGCAAAGATAAATAGCTGTCAGCATTCACTAAGTAAGAAATCTAAGGTTACTAAAGTTATACTTCCATCATATGGTTATTTTGGTGGTTCTTTTCAAGGACAACAACCATCTCTTCATGGACTTACTACAAATAAATTGAAGGAATCACCATCTGCTTCAAAGGCCTCAGATGTGCCTTGTAGTGTCATAATTAGCCCACATTATTCAGCATCTTCAAATGAGACACCATTGAATTCATGTGAGAACATTCACAAGATGGGTCAAAAATTTGATTCTGAAGTGAAGGATTTTGAACTTGCAAGCATGTTGGAGGTCATTGACAATGAATGCTCTGATGTCCTCATTGACATACCATTGGTTGTGAGGGATTATCTTAGAGAAGGTAACATATTACTCTTCTGTTTGTTTTATAAGTTGATTGGTATTTGTTTCAAGTTGTGGACTTTGAATAGTATTGCAAATAATTTAGCTTGAAATTGCTTAAGAATGATTGGCCATATTTGCAGTGCATTATAAGTTTAAATTGTTTGTGATTGGTCATATTTGCAGTGTATTATAAGAATGATTGGTCTTATTCGTATATCTGACCATTTGGCTATGCAGCCCAAAGAGGGAGGGAAGTAGTTTGATCCCCAGCAAACAAGGAGTAGCTAATTTGTTTGGCATGCTAGATATAGGCCTTATAAATGTTTTTCTTCTTTCTGTTCTTGTGATCAATATTTATCTATGATATGTTCTGCATACTTGAGATTCAATGTAGATGCTCACACCAAAGTCAGTTCATTGTGATTTGGTGGCTGCATAAGTTCAATAAAGTTATGAAAAAGTTGAGAATTCTGAAAGATTCCGTCTCAAAATATGCTGATTGTGATTTAAAAAAAATGGATTTGGTGGCTGCGATGAAAAATGTTACGTCTATTTATTTGTAATTATGATGCTTGATTCTTAAATTTCAAATATATCAGTAGCTTACTGCACAGAGATACAAAGCAGAGTTAAAGATTAATAAATTTCATGCAACAACAACCATTATCTATGATTTTACTTTCTCATATGTTCATTGTTATTTATACATATTGACAAAGCTCAGCCTAAGGAACCCAAAGGAATAATAGAAGACGTGAGTAGGGCCTAGCTACTAGGCCATATAGTGGATCGAGGAGAGCAGAAGATTAAAGTCATTTGAGTCGGAAGTGGAGTGACTCGGGAAGGGTAGAAGGTCGAGGTCACTCGACTCGGGGGCGGAACGACTCGGGAAGAGTAGGAGGTTGAAGCTACGTGAGTCGGGGGCGGAGTGACTTAGGAAGAGTAGAACGTCGAAGTCACTCGAGTCGGAGGTGGAACGACTCGAGAAGAATAGAAGATCGAAGTCACTCGAGATGGGGGCGGAGCAACTCGGGAAGAACAGAAGGTTAAAGTCATCCGAGTTGGGGGCAGAGCGACTCGGAAAGGGCAGAAGGCCAAAGTCATCCGAGTTGAAAGCGAAACAATTCGAGAAGAGCAAAATGAGTCAAGAGCGGGGCGACTCAGGAAGAAGGGGCTAGGGACGTTTAGGATCTAAGGCCATAGAGGAAATCTCTCTACACATCAGGTCCCCCACTGATCTCTTCAGATAACAACTCCTACCCACGTAGAGATTCCTTACAGAAGTTGCCCCCTAACTGCCTATCAAAAGACATTAATAGGGTGCACGACGGAGGAGGGAAGAAACCTCAAAGATGCTATAAGAAGACAGGTTGAGGTAAAGTCAAGGGAATAGTAATTTTCACTACTGAATACTCGCTGCTACTATTATCTGATTTCTTCATCTATCTGTCTGACTTAAGCATCGAAGGTCGTAAGCCGAAGGACCAACAGCAATCTAACGCATGTTGTATTTGGCAGGTCATCGGTGAGGATACTGTTGCAGCTGTGAGAACTTGCATTCTCTCGA
>JBAMHZ010435314.1:0-10486 GCA_037177395.1 Alpinia galanga | reverse complement strand
AGCTCTGTAGTCTAGTACTATACTAGCACTATTCTAAGTTATACATTATAACAAAAAAAAAAACCTCGAGTTTCATTTAAGGGGAGTTCGATGAGAAGAGAAATTTATAACTTGAATTAAAGAGAAGAGGCACAACATGCAGACCGTATTAATTTTACAACAACCATACACACAATCCAATGATATCAGTTTAAGGACTATAACCATACACTATGTCATACATTACATGTATCAATTATAATAACATCATTTTATTATAATTTCAATTTATGTGGCGAAATCATATAAGGTCTAAGGGACAATGCCCCTAGCAGGGTTCCAAGGGGCAGCACCTCTGGCAGGGTCCAAGGGGCAGCACTCCTTCCGGGGGATTGAGGGCGGAGCTCCCAAAAGGAAAATGATTTCCTTAACTCGTTGAATGAGTCGTTGCCTTATTTTACTTTAATACTAACAATCGAATTATCACAAACTGTTCATAACAGATTATTTCAATATTGTAATCAAATCACAATTTCAATTATTAATTAAACAAAACGATTAATATCTCATAATATGTTCATAATAGATTAATATTATATCAATCGTATTGAAAAATCACCATGTTTGATTAGTCAAACGAAACAAGCTTATATTGCTCATATAATTATGAACATGCTACAATCACTACTGTTTAATTAAATTAAACAATTAATACCGTTTAATCCAATTAAATTGCTTCTGTTTCATACTGAATTAATCAAAGACACCTATAAATCATTCAACAATCATAATAGATATGATCATTTATATCGAATATAAAATCAAATATAATACGATTCAATTGAATTTGCAAGTGACTTTGATACCACTGTTGGGTTTCTAAGTGAAAATTAATAAAACATGCAGTGGAAATAAAACCCACTAGAGATACATGCGAATTTTAATATTGCTCGTTTATGCAATTCCAAACTAATTTGAAATAGGATGTTACCTTTGATGTGTAAAACTTTTGCGAATCTTTAGAGTCAGGTTGATCTCTGCACGATCAAACGTTCATGCCTCTATGGTATCTACACGAGCACAACTGCCGTCTGTCTCGCGAACACAATTGGAAAATAATATTATCCATACCGTAGTACTAGCTACTATTTAAAGAGAGATAAAAAAACTTAGGTAGCATTTGCTTTCCTCATTTTCCATTTTCATTTTCCGAGAAAACGAGAAAATGCGGAAAACGTGTTTGGTTGGCATTTTCCATGTTTGTTTTCTAGAAAATGAGGCTTAATTTGGTTGGAAAATAGAAAATGCTAAAAGTCATTTTCTAAAAAACAGAAAAATGCGGTAAAAATGGAAAATGAAATGGAAAATGCGATAAACCAAATGCAGCCTTAGCTTTTTGGTTGACACAATCGTACACGATCTTATTAGATAGGATCATGTTTATTACTTAACCACCAAGTCATATCTAATATGATATTTTTTTATTTTATTAAACATGGATATAATTCGTGGTCTTGTTTGAAAACTTTGGATTAATTTATTAATCCAATAAATTTGGATCCAATTAGATTAATCTAGTAATCCAATAAGTTTAGAATCCAATTAAATTAACCCATTAATTTAACGAGTTTATAATCCAATTAGATTAACTCATTAATCTTACCTTAGATCTAATGTGGGAATTCGATTGTAATCCCAACACTTGTTACTCCATTTGCCTTTACTTTTCACTAAGGCTTACTTGAGTTACTACACGTTAGGTTGGTGCTTGAAATCTGATGTCAGTGACAAAAGAGTGACAACAACAACAATGACATTTCTTCCATAGCACTGCAATGAGAACCGAAACAAATTCTGCCACTATAACTATAGTGATAGCTGATAGAAGTGGCTATAATGGACATACCTGAGCTGCATCGATGGAAGCAATATACATCAGAAGCTCAGAGTTAGTAATGGACAAGAGAAACCTTTTCTGCCAGTTGCAACACCTACACTCCTTGCCAGTGTGTAAGATGGTTGCATCATATATATTTTGAATGCTTCTGATTCATGAACAATTAGGAATCCTGCAACAAATCTCAAATGAGTACAATTTTGACCCTGCTTCTGTTAATCTCAATCCAATTGACAAGTTTGGAAGACCACTGAATTGCGTTGCAAAGAATGACGAATCAACTTATTTTGGTGCTAATTGAAGTGAAAAATGAGTCAAGATGTTACAGCTTAGTTTTGATTCAAGACTAATCAGTACTTGAATGAAGATAAGATTGATGACAATTCATTGAATTTGGTCAAAAGTGACATGAGATCGCAGAATTCTAAAGAAGATGCTTCTCAAGCTTAATTTTGATTCAGGCTAGTCAGTGCTTAATTGGAGACAAGGATGTCGGCAAGTCATCAAATTTAGTGGAAATGGACATGTCACATATGATCCCAGACTTTTTATCTTAGCCTCTATTCCATGAATACATTTCACTTTGACCTAGTATATCATGGTCTCATCATCTTGGTGCATTTGTAACTAGCACTCTTTTTTATATTTTCATGGTTATCTACAAAAACTGTGCTCACAATAGTACGATGTGAAAAATCTTTGTTTCTTTTCAAGCCTTAACTAGAATGATAGCAGGAAACTTATGGATCAAATGGTCTATTTAGCTAAGAAATAAATTGTTTTGACTATTAGCAAACTGGTGCCCAAAAACCAAACTATCTTAGATCTAGTGGCTGTCAGCTTGATAAGATTTGGCTAATATGCGCATACCTGTTCACCTGTCTAAATAGAAGATTAAAAATTTTACTATGTTTTTGTGATGCTTATTTATTGCTTTGGAGTTTAGACAATCTAACTTATCCACCATTGAATTTTATAATCTCATGGGTGAGTCTATTTGTTTGCTAATCAATTTCTCATGCCAATGGATTATCAACTACATATTGAAGTTCATCTAAACAACTTCATATATCAAAATTCTTAATTTGTTGAAGTTCATCTAAACTGGTTTGAATTTACATGGCTTCAGTAGAAAGTATAACACAAAAAAATATAATCACTATGCATCTACTATTACTTGAAATCCTTGGTGACTTAGCACATGTCAGGCCTTGATGGAAGGCGATAGATTGATGGATCTTGGAAGGCTACGAGAAGCATTACCATTCTATGAAAAGATTATGAATGATTTGGTATTTCAGGTAATTTATCTCTCCTCTTGCAAAATATTCATGATGAAGCGTTTGAGTTTCTGTGTTTCCTTTATATGAGCTTATGATAAATTTCAAAATTTTGTTACAAGTATCTTGATGTATTTTCACTATGTTTCCCTTCTCCTAGAACTACATATCCTTATATGTATAAGACTACAACTATGTCTAGATCTCTGCTTAAATATGTTATTTATCTCAATCAAAATGACAAACTATGATTTTAGGTAGAAGAAATTAAAAGTTGGTTTTGAGAGTGCCATTCTAAGGTGATTTTTGTCATCATGACTGTAACTTTTCTTCTTAGGTGTTAAGCTCATCGTCTCACTCATGGCTTGGTTTGATGGGGTCATTAATATTGATAGGATTGATCAATGTTATTGTTGACTATTAAAGGGGGTGAATAGTACCTTTGACCTAGAAACAGAGATTATGCTTTCTATTGAACTTATGCAACCAATCAAATTTGCTAGGTATATGATGTGCACTGGCACCAGCATGGTCCTTTGTAATGTTGTGAAGACAGTCGCAACATCATGATGTCCTTTGTGACCTCACAGTGTCATGGAGTCATGAGGTTGGGCCTTCTATGTATTTTTTTAAAAATAATTTTTAATTTTAATTTTTTTAGTTTTTAGACAGTTAATTTAAATTTCTTCCCTTATTATTTTCTCTCAAATTTTTTCCTCTTTAAATTGTTATTTTTTTACCTTGTGATTATAGATTCAAGTTGTGGAAATAACGTCTTGCAATGGGATAAAGCCACATACAATAGTCCTTTCCTCAGGATCTCTCATTGGTAAGAGCTTCATACACCGTACACCAGATTGCTCTTTTTATTATTAATTTTTTGTCTTCATCCGTCCACAAGGGTAAAAGAGAGGAAAACAACCTCTTTACCTCTTTGATGAGGGTTAATTTTTTCCTTGGTCATCCATCCACGAGATAACTGGTTTTCCCCTTTATTTGTTCAAGAAGTAGACAGAAAAATAAACCTATTTAAGATGGAGGAAATATATTGTTAGAAAAGATAAAAAATTAAATACAATATAATTTCCAACATTATAAAATATAGCACTATGAATTAAATTATTATTTACATATATTTAATTTAATTTTAAACTAATCAAAATAAATCCAAATTAAATTCAATCGGACTTTAACTAATCGTGAATTGACTCTTACTCAATAAACATTTGACGTCTCATGAGATAATATTAAAACTTGAATTCAATATTCAACATCTCAAATATAACTTAATAGTAAACAATCTACGATAATCAAATATTAATAAAATACCTTTTAATTAATATATTTATATTTAAAAAAGTATTGAAATTGTGTCCGTACAACACAAAACAACATCAAAACTTATTCAACATATCATAAATTGAAACTTTCACACGGTTTGAAATTTTAAACCTTCCTCTTAACACTACGTCTTTTATATAGTTTTATCCCTAGTTACTCCATAACTTAATGATTCGTTTGGTAGATTAAGCTTGCAATCCTTTTGTGAAAATTTATTTCTTTGAAGGTGGAGAAACCTCGTACAACAGTAATATTGCTTTACACAAGATACATAGAGTATTAGAGAGAAGATTTACCAAATCCTATAGAAGACCCTTTTAATGCTCCTTGGCTATGTTTATCTCGATTATATGCAACAACAAAGTAGTGGTAGTTTTTGTGCACGAATTTGAGAATAAACACCACTATTGCTTATATAAATGAGCCTGACTATCCAACAACCACTTTTCAAATTACTTAAGTTGATTGAAATGATCTTCAAGTGAATGGAATTTAAATAAAGTATTGACATTATCTTATCAGCAAATCAATCGACTTAGGGTGTCTCTAATTGACTTAAATGCCTTTTTTAATCGACTCAAATTAAACAAAGGACAGGGAATCATATGTCAATTCAACTTAATCTACTAAAAGCACTTAAGTCGACTTTACTTCCTCACACCTTTGTAAGCCTTCATAAAGCTCTGGATTAGGCTTGGTCATTGACAATAATTAGTAACACTTGTTCCTAAATTAAAAACTCTCTATAAGGCTATATTAATATTTTCCCAAAATATGTGAATGCAGATATTATAAATTACAATCTCTAGCAATTTATTATCTTTCGGTCTTCACTGATTTGTATAAAACACCATAGCTTTAGGAGTTTTATGTTCAAAAGTAGTGCTTCTAGGTCTTCCATATGTGCCCAAAGGTTGCACCTCTATTTGCTTCTCCAAAAGCTCGCTTTCAAGACTTTGTTCACTTGTTTATAAGCCTCACTTCTAGGTCTTCCAATTCTTAAAGGCTGCATCGTTAGGACTTAATTTGTTTGCTCAAAAGCCACACTTTTGAGACTTTACCATTAACCTAAAGGCCTCGCCTATAAGACTTATGTTTTATATTCTTCTTCGATATCAATTTAAACGCGTGTAACCTGCCAAGCCTCTGCAAACTTGATGCACTTGTTAGATACACAGTGAGATCTAACTTAAATCCTTTGCCACATATCAAAATATCTCGGTTGACTAGATCGCTTTAGGGTTAATTGTACTAACAATTTTCGCTTTTTAATAATTGACAAATCTATTAAGTTAGAGAAAATCAATATAAAGGGCAGTCCGATGCACGAAACTTCCGTCAATGAGAGGTTCCGAGGAAGGGTCTATTGTATGCAGCTTTATCCTGCTTTGAAGGGGTTATTTTCATAACTTGAATTCGTGGTCTCTAGGTCATATGATAATAACTTGACTATTGCGTCAAAGTTCCCCTTCAGGAAAAATCAACATAAAAAGGGCAGCCAGGTGTATAAAGCTCCCGCCATTCGGGGTCTTGGGGAAGGATTCGTTATACGCAGCCTTACCTTGATTTTTTTGCAAGAGGCTGTTTTAAGGATTTGAACTTGTAACCTATAGGTCACAAAGCAGCAACTTTACCATTGCGCTAAGGCTCCCCTTCTAGGAAAAATCAACATAATATAAAAATATTCATAGAATGAAAAGCTTTCGCTTGACTTAGCATTTTACCACTAGGAAATAAGGTTTATTAACTTAGGCTTCTTTTTCATCCACTTTGACCACATTAAAAAGATGATTAAAGATTTGTGAAAAAAGTAATTACATGAAATCGAGATAAAAGTACAGTGATTAAAAATGCATGCAAAACGATAAGAATTAGACTTAATTTTTTTTCCTTTTTAGAAATATGTTAAAATATAATCAATATGTGTCTAAATATATTGGGCCAGTAATTTAAATATTATCCAAATAATAATTTTTGAAAATATCTTTAAACTCGTTGAAAAATTCCTTGAAAACACAATTCTATATTCGGACTTTTTATCAAGTGTCACAGCTCATCTATTGATATTCCAGTTGAATCAAATCTGAGTGAGTTGACCCGATGTCTTCCCAACAGTTCATTATTTTTGAAAAATTCATAAAAAATTATAGAAAGTTCTCTAATTTTAAAATTCTTGTAGATTAGTTTATTTTGTTCAAAATTTTAACATATAAAAAAGATTTTTCAAAAGATTTTTGAATTGGCACAAAATTTGAGGTGGACAAATATTTTAATATGTTTCACATTCCTATTATGTTTTGAATATTAAATTTTAAAGGACCGAACAACCATGCATTTTAAACCAGGAGTAGACAATTTTAACATCATTGAATAAAATTTTCATGTATTAAAAAAATAACTGCAGTAGCTTTTTTATGCATGAAACAATCTTAATGTGCCATGTAACCTTTCCCAAATTCATTAGCATATCCTAACCCATTTAATATGTAGAAATAATGTTTTTTGGGATCCAATGCGTATTAGACCATTAGCACCAACACTGCCAAAACTATGCCACATTTGTTGCTCAACCATATTCAACTTGGGAGACATGAAAAACAGCTACAAATTCTTGGTCATTTAGGATATTATTGCAACTTCATTCAAATTTGTCGTAAATGAATTCTTTAGCTTGTTTATCAAAGTCGTGTTGTTTGTATTTGACATTTTTTATATTAAATTTCTCTTTCATTGCACAACTAATTTTTTAATGGATTTTTTTATATTAAATTTCTCTTTCATTGCTTACAAATTCTTTGAAATATTTGTCTGTCCACCGGATGTGGCATGAGGTGTGTGACCCAACCATCCTGTTCAATCATATCACAATGTAAGCACTAACAATGAAATCAACTTTAGTCAACGTGTCTTCTTCCAAGTTAGATCACAGGATTGTTGCTTCGATGTCATCCATACCGATTGCATAATAAAATATTTAATTAATACAATAATTATCCTGATTAATAATTAAGTAATTAATTAATATGTTTGTTAATTAATGCATTATCTATTAAACTACATAGCTAATTATTGTATTAATTAATAATACTTAAATAACTAATATGTATATAACATACTGCATTTATACAAATATATAATTAACGTATATATATATGTATATATATAAAACATATATTATATTGTATAATATGTAACTTTTCTTATATATCTATCAATTATCTATCTATACATTTATTATAAGTTTATAACATATATTATATATACAACTATATTATATAATATGTTAAGTGAGGAGCAGATAAATAGACGTCTAGAGATAAATTAGCTTGACTAGGAGGTGGGGTGTTGAATAGATAGAACCTACAAATTAAAATTTTCTTTTGCAGGTGTAGGCAGTTTTTTAAATTGCTTACACACGGAGAGACTACCATCGCTGCGGAAGTGCTGCCGGAGAGTCGAGTGGAAGGAGATTGCTGTCGAAATACATCCAAGGCGTGACCTGGATTTGATTCGTAGAAGAGTAGGAACTTTTCAATTCAAGAATTTGTGATTGTTCCTCAAATGGCGAGTAAGACCCTGCAATTTCTTCATCCATCGGCGGCAAGCGTTGTGGAAATCGACCAACGAGAAACTCACTGTAAGTTTTAATTACAGCATTTTAATTTCACATAAATAGATTACAAAGATCTAACAATGGTATCAGAGCCAGGTTCGTAACCTAGTTGCGTGATTTCATCGATTTTCATTTCTGTTTACAATTTCTTTAGGAGGAAAAAGACGTTGAACAGTGCTAAAAAGTTACGGATGAGAAAGGCACAGTAACATTACTGTGTTCGCGAGAAAGAACAGTGATGCCCGAGCACCTAGTGCTCGGGTGCGCGGGCATGCGCGTCCCGACTCGTCCCCACAGTGCTTGGCACCTTGTGGGGATGCAGAGCTCTAGAGGCATCGCATCGGGGACACAGTGCTTGGCACCGCGTCCCGCGACGCTCGGCCTCGGCTCGAGCATGGAGGCTCGAGCGCTGAGCGCCCGTGCTCGAGCACACTGTGCTCGGGGGTTGAATGGTGGCCTCGAACACCCTGTGCTCGGGTGCTGTGTGTTCCTCCCCCTGGCCCGAGCATGCAGTGCTTGGGCACTGAGAGTCTGCCCCAGCTCGAGCATAGGCTGCTCGGGCGCTGCGCATCCCGCGGTACATGGCACTACATCGGGGATGTAGTACTCGGCTCCGCATCCCATAGTGTTCGACATCGCGATAGACGCATTTGCTCGGTGCGATGTGGAACCAAGGGTTCTTGGCTAAAGAGCTATAGAGCACGAGCGACATTTGTGATGCTCGGTCAGACCTCTATAGTGCTCTGCTAGAACAGGTAGTGCTTGGGCACAGCCTGTGGTGCTAGGGCTATACTTTAAAGTACTCAACTAGAGCACTAAGTGCTCGGGGAGTACATTGTGGTGCTCGGCCTAGGCTTGCACCAAAGTTGATAATGGTCAACGTAACTCACAACCTAATTATCGAGTAGTTGTTGGAATAATTTATTTTCGATAAACAACTCAAATAGGTTTAATGAACTAGGGTTGGTGGCAAGGGATGGTGAGAAAACAGAATGCTATGCTTGATGTTAGGGTACCTAGGGTGCTCGTAGTAAATCGTGTGATGTTTGAGTTCTTACAGATCACTGCCAAATTGAGTCTCTAAAGGACCAGTCGACTAGACTGAGTTGATAGTCGACTGAGTGAAGTGTCAATCTATTGGTCAATGGATCAGTCGACTGAAGCTCCTGAAAATCAAGAAGATTAGTTTTTCTTGTTTAATTGCGTTGGTTATGCCTGTATAAATTGAATTAAGCCGGTTTTGTACTGATTAGTGGGTTTCGTATTTACTTGATTAATTTCAATTTTTCAGATGGCACGGATAATAACCACGATGACTCGTCGCGATTTATTGCGAAACAAGTTAAGGGAAGCTATCCAAGGAATAGAGTACGACCCTGCTTATAGAGTTGGTGGACACATAGAAAGGCTTGATAGGCTCTTCTGGAGACTCAAAATGCAGGAGTTTCCGATTTTGGATAACTACAGGATTTAGGTATTAGTTCATTCATTACCCGAAAATCTAAGTGATGTGGCACATCATATATGGGATCGTTACGAGGGGCGCATCTCATATACACAGTTGTGCACAAAGTTGCTTCACTATACAGAATGTGAAGAAGATCTAGAAGAAGAACCTCTAGATAACTTTTCTATGGGTTCTTTACGTGTAGGTTCTTTACAGGACTGTCACTTAGCACGTGTACAATCTGAGAGTGTCCCGACCGGGAGTGCCTAGTTAAACCTAAAAAGATAGGGCATGTTTGGATTACTACTGTGCTAGTATTTGATCTAGTGGGAGTAGAAATTGTCTATCTAGTTTGTTAGAGTTGTTTAAGTTACGAGTAGTAAGAATGTAAAGTGTTACATTCTTAGTAGAGTTTGTTATTTGTTAACATTATACAACATATTTAAGTTAATAATATGTTTATTCAAATAATTTGTTCATTTTATGTTGTTTACTCTAAATGATGCATAATATATGTTCAATGCAATATATTCTTTGATTAGTTCATTATGAGTATAATTTAAATGATTAGTTCATTTAAATCATTAAATGATTAGTTCATTTTATATATGAATCATGATTAGCTCTAAATATCATGATAAGATATAATGATTAAGTTCATTAGATGGATGTATATAACAGATTGGAACATACAAATGATGAGTGGGAACGTAGTTATCAATTGATTTTGTAAACCAATTCAGATTTACATTGAGTCAATCAAAGATTACATACATAAGATATACCTCATAATTTATTTATTTATGGTAGGTTATGATAACAAAAAACATCATAGCTGAACTGAATAAGGGCAAAACTTAATGGGGATAATTACAAAATCTGACACGTCAGGATACAGTATGTCCTAGAGGAACAGGAAGGTCTGAAGA
>JBAMHZ010435303.1:0-10489 GCA_037177395.1 Alpinia galanga | reverse complement strand
ATTTCTGCGCTGGACACCTAGGATCCTAATTTATCCCTCTCCACATGTAGATACAACAGTGGGGGCCGTTAATGTGGCGATTTCACATTTTATATTTATTTTATTTATTACTTTACTTAATATATTATTTTGCAGTTTAAATATAGTTTATCCATTTACTACTTAAATATCTTTGACAAAAGTTTTCGGAATCGAACTCGCTTATCCCTGGACCAATCTTTCAACAGATTTCTTGGCTGTCTCCATCTCCTCGATGCTTCGAACCAACTTGTTCGCAGAGTCAACTCCTGAAATCAAGGTGTCAATGAAAAGCAGGAGAGGAGAGGAGGAACTGAAGGAAGAATGTGGTCGACCAAACCTGCCAAGTATGCACCATGCGCATAGCCATTGTAGAGTCTGCTCGTATGCTCTCCGGTAAAGAAAATCCTTCCAAAAGGCGCCTGAAAATTGAACATGACTATGGAAAAGGATTTCGCTACGAAGTGCATGCAGAAAAAGAAAACCTTGATTCGATCGAAGTCATGGCTGCGGAGGCCAATAGGCCAATTGGAGAAGGAGCCTCTGAAGAAGCTATTGGTCGACCATCTCGTGACGAATATGTCCGTGGCCTCTGGTATTTTCTTCCCAAACATGTTCTTCAGCACTCGCATGGCTTCGCCTTTGGTCGCCTCGTCCGGCTGCAACTCTATCCTTCTCGCTTCTTCATCGGTTACCACGACGAGCAGAATGTTGGCTCCTGGGAGTTCTCTCTCGAGTTCCTATGTATGATTAAATCATATATAATTAATGAATCAAAACAAATGAGAATCGAATTGTATTCACCTGCCAAATTGTGTAATATCCTCTTCTTTCGCCGGCGTACAAGAAGAACTCAGTCTTGTTTCTGTCCGGCCAGAACTTGTAGGGAAACTTGAGGAAAATCTTGGTGAACACCGCCATATCAAGCTGATAAATGGCTGAGAACTTAGAACGCTGCAAAACAGAGAGAGAGAGAGAGAGAGAGAGAGATTTAGAAGCAAACTGAAAAAGAATTGGAACTGAAGTGGAATTTCAACTCACTGGTAGTCGAGGATGGAATCTGATCAAGTCCGTTTGGAGGACTCCAATGCTCACAGAAACCATCACGTAATCTGCTCTGTAATGGCAGCCATTCTCAGTTGTTACAGTCACTCCATTTCTCGATTGGTTTATGAATCTCACGACCTGGTTTAGTTTAATGGCATCGGTGTTAAGGGATTGATTGACCAGGTGATGCACCAAGCTCTCGTAGCCTCTTTCATCAGCAACAAAATAGTCTTCCTCTCCGAAGTCTCTAAACGTGCGTATGGGCAGTGTTCCTTGCAAGCTTGTTACGCGAGGTGGCTCGGCGTTCTCGTAGTCGTTCGTGTAGTAGTCCACTGCAATCTCCAATGGAGTAGAAGGAGCACTGCATATCCAACAAGCGAAGTGAATTTTCTTGTTCAGTATAAAAAAAAAATAAATCTGAACATTTGGAACTGGAACTGGAACTGGAGTTCTCACTGTTTCTTCATTTTCTGAAACTCCAAAATGGAGATGTCTTCATGGCCGTCAGAAGGCAGAGAACGTGAGTAGATTCCACCATCCTCGAGCACTCGCTCTGAAACTTTCAGCACTTGCTCGACCACTGATCTCTCATAAAGCACACCACTGCAGAATTTATTTATTTATCTACTTATTAATGATTGTTTCTATCTTGATAGAACAGTACGGATCGACTACCTCTGTGTGTAAACGTTGGAAGAGATGTTGGAGTAATCTGAGAAAAATGTCTTGAGGTGGAGCTTCTCTGCCATTTGCCAAATCGGGTTCATTTGCTCACCGTTGACTCCTTGAATCCAGTTGGCGCCGACCTCAATCTGGTGCCCAGCGAATCTCTTCCTGTGTATCCTGCCGCCGATTCTGTCAGTGGCTTCCAGTACCAAGACGCCATGGACGCCAGCTCTGGCCAAAGTCACTGCCGCTGATATTCCTGAGAAAAGTTTTTCTAAGAACGACACTTCTTCGTCCAAGAACAGTTGACAGATTGTCAAGGCATGAGCTTACCGGAGATCCCTGCTCCGACGATGATCACCGATGGCCTTTCAGATTTTGAAACGGCCGTTGATCTCCCAAGGCATGGGGTTAGGAGGAGGAGCAGGGTCAGCATTAGGGAGCACGCCATACTCGCCAGTGTTCGGGTAAACGTTACTTTGGCCCTTGTTGCTTTGCTGACTCAACTTATAAAGACCAAACTGTGGGAAAAAAAGTTGGAAATTATTTGTACACTAAATTTGGGTCTTCTACAATGGATATTTAAAAAATATATTTGATATTTAAGTATATATATATTTTTTATTGACACTGGATATTCAGGTCGGATTAATTCTGGAAGTGGTTGATTTAATTCTATGAAAGTTTTCCACCAGTCATTTGGATAAATCGGAAAGTATGAATAATGAATGATCTATTAGTCCAGCGTCAATATGCGTTTGGTACGCTGTAATGTAATGTGTATTATATTACTATGTTTAGTTATGATTTATAATGTAATTTTTGATTACAAGAGTGATTACATTTGATTGTTTGATATTCATTCTTATAGTACGTTATCGATCATCAATTGTCGACCAGTCGCCCCACAGATCGGTGGCGGCGGCTGCGGCCGGAGACTAACAGTCGCGATCGAGGGTCTCTAGTCGTCGACCATCTGCGTTGACTTGTGTTGACCTTATAATATAATCTGAATTATATAGATTTTAGCTTGTAATGCAGATTACAAGATATATATTTTGTTTTGTAATCTAGATTACGAACTGTCTTGTAATATAATTATATTAAATAAATAAATCTATCTTATAATGTAATTTGTATTACATTATAATGCAGATTACATGCTACCAAACGTAGTATGAAGAGTTTTAAGCAAAGCTACTAAAGAACAGTTACTAGGTAAAAAAAATATTTAAGCTCGCGTATTATCCATTATGGCAAGTAATTCACGGAGAAAGATAAATAAGGTTTTAGGCAAAAATTTAAGAATCACTTTTTTTTTAAAAAAAAAACTCCTTTAATATTTTTAAAAATAAAAAACACAGTTTTTTTAAAGAGAGAAATAGACCATAAACGATCTTTAATGATTTTTCAAAATGGAGAGCTGTAAAAAAAAGTGCTTCTGATTTATTCATAATTTTAAAAAATAGCATTTTGATTAAAAATTATTTTAATAAAAAGAATTCATTAATCGTGACCTTTTAATTCATTTGACATCTATAAAAAATGTTTACATGCGAATAGATGTCTAAACGGTTTAAACTACCTCAGTTTCAAAAGTATAATATTTTTATTAGTTATCATCCACAACTTGCACACTCAAGAATAGCAGAAATAAACTGAACAAGAGATTAAATTTACTTTGCTCTCAGATTTTAGAATCGGCATGCCTATTCTTTACATTAGATCTAATGACTGGATTACATAACTCGATCTGTACCGAAAACTCGACTAGAATCTCTTAACTGTGAAGATTTACTTGCGTCATCCGTGAAGGGAGACATCGGGGAAAAATTTTCAGAAGGAAAAAGATGATGCTTGGCAGCAAGAGGAATGAGCAAAGGTTATGGATTATCCATCGATCGAGATGGGGAAACATGACATGCAAACATAAAAATTCACAAGGGTGCACTACCTCTTAAACTTGAAGGGATGCATCTTTTATAATCTATGAAGTGGTCATCTGCCATAAATAACAACCAACATGCTCCCCTTCACTGACCAGATCATGAGGTTGCTATTTATAACCTTAAAATAGTACGGAGTGTGTCACGGAGGTTTTGAATAGTCTGCTTCTCTTGTGCTGCTTGAAGCTCTTGAAGTGGCATATCCTCGTAACACCTGGAAACAATAGGAGCAACAGACTCAAGGCTGAGAAAATTTGACAAACTCAAACAAAATGCTTCTGAAAGAGTAAATATGATCTTACGTTTTATGATAAGCCAATGCTTGTGCTAGATTCATCAACGTTGGGCTTGTAGTCAATCTCTGATAAACTCCTGGAGGAAGCTGGATCTAGACCACCAAAGCAACACACTGAATCCGACTGTTCAAAAATGCAACAAGCAAAATTTTGGCAGTACCTCATTTTGCCCTTTGCGTCCTTTTTTGGATTGCCCATCACCACTGAAAAGCTCCTTAACTGCTTCCAATGCAGCATGAGAGCTAGATTCCTGCATTCTATCCCCAGCTACATTCTCGGAGACTAGAGCAAGAGGAGAAATGTCTATTGCCTTAAGAAATGGAATAGGTACTGTATTGCCAGCAGCATAGATGGACCGGATCTAGGAAATGAACAGCTCAATAAGCCAGTGAGGATGAAATTCATTGAAGTGGGAAACAGATTTTTCATTTCATTATTGTTTACTTGAGGTAAAAATACTGTGTGAGGGAAGATGCTTTTTATAGCTAAATGCACCTTATCTTGTACTGAAAATGCCTTTCGGTTAATGGTGGCACTTCTCAGAGTGCTGCTCTTGTCAGAGTTATCAGGCACTGCATGACTTTTGCCTGAACTATGTTGCTGCAAGACGGCATTTGAATTGACTCTTTCAACATAACCAGAAGATGACGGCAACCGTTGGATTGGTTGGGAATCAAGCATTTCCACTGTATCAGGCTTTTTAGTAACTACAGTACCACTCAAATTTTCAACCCTGAGCCAAAATAATAATAATAAATAAATAATTGTTAAAAAATAGTTAAACAAAAGTTGGTTACCAGGAAAGAAAGAAAGAAAAAAAATTTAATTAGCACTTACACTGTAGCACTTAAAGCAGTATATCATTGCAGAATTTAAATAGTTACCTTTCAAAGTTCACTTTACTGCTTTGGAAACATTATGATCATTGTCTTGTATAAAATTTAGGTCATTGCATAAAACATTAGATTACAACTATCCAGAAAGAAAGGAAAATCTTGAATCTATTAAACATACCAAAAATCAAAAGATCTATCCCCATGATCATGATTGAAAGAACTGATGTCACCCAGTCCAGGTATGAATTCTGGTTTCTTAGATATAGGAGATTCAACAAGTTCATCCCTGATTCCAACATCATCATGAACTACGACAGTACCAAATTCCCCTACACAGAAAAGATATCAACTTGATAAATTTGTTGATGACTAACTTGACACAAGTTCAATTTTAAGAATATATTTCCTTTGGGAAAGAACAAAAATAAATAGACTGAAGGATTTAGGTCATCTTTAAGGAAAGGAGACTCCAGGCTTATTGTTGTTCAAGCAAAAGCAGGCTAGATTGTAAAACATCCCAATCTGAGATTTTAGCCTAGGATAATACTTTTAACTAAATAAAATAAAATAAAATAAAAACAATTATTTTTACAGAGTTTAAGAACAACTTGACAAGAAGGATGTATATCCTAATTACTTTAGGTAAAATATAGTTTCTGTGGTTGATTTAATGCAATTAGGCTATGGAGATTGCTTCCTTAACAAATCATCATACAGGGGAAATTAATTGATACGTGAGGAACTAAAGACTGATAGCTCAGTCATTTCAAAATAAAGATGTCTACTCGAATTTACTCATGTAAGTTACGCAATATTCCTTCAAATTGTAAACAACCTTACTCTTTTAATATTTTTTCTTAGAGATTAAAGGAGGCATTTGGTTCAGGATTTGCAAAACTGTGAGGGGAATATCCTGATATGCTTTGGCAATGTTGGTAATTCACTTTTGCAGGTTATTCACGTGGGCATTCAGCTCGGTCATGGATATGATTTGACAAAGATATCATAACCAACTATAAGCAAGAATAGTGATTTGCATTTCAACCAAGGATCTTTACTCATTTGGGGCCCGAAATTTGAGTGTGTACATCATAATGAAATTATATAGCAGCAGGCATATATATTATAAAAAAATGTCTTGAACATTCACAATGACTTGCATTTTATACTCTTTGGATCACAAAACCTATTTTCAGTTTCATATTGACGCGATCATGAATCTTATGGAAACACAATCAAATTTCTGTATTCTATGTGACTAAATAGATTTAGCTATTTAAACAACTTATACCATTAGTTAACTAAATTAGATCAACTATAAATAATATTTAAGATATGATTAAACTTCAGTTACAAAGGCGACAAATACTGAAAATTAGAAAATGTTACCATAATGCACCATGAATGACTGTCAAATGAAAATTGATAATATTCTTAAGTGCCTAGTAATTAAAACCGAATCCCTAACAAACCAAACACTTCAAATTCCACATGCAAAGAAAATTAATTGAATAGAATCATATAACTGATCAAGGTATCTTAAATTTCATCAGGCGAGTGGCTAAGAAAATTCAGAATGGTAATAAGAGGAACATTTCGTCAAGTCAATGACGATGAGGTCTTTGGCAAATGAGAATAGATTTAGCAATCTAATAACTGCAGCAGAATCATTTAATTTATTACTTGATAAGGTCTTTGCAACTCAGCATTCATTGTTTCAACTTCAACTATGGGTCAAGTTGCAAAACAAGATCTTTCCTTGGGAATAAACAGTGTGTCTCCCTCATAACAAGAAAAAAAAATAAGCCAAAGAGAAACTACTAGTTGCCAGAGAAGGCATACCAAAAATTATGCTACTTATTTGATGCAATACAAATTCCACTAGCAAAATAAGTTTCTAATTACCTGCATCAGTTTCAGCACTGTTGATTGGATAACCCACAGGCCTTGAAGGAACAGTGTCTCCATATACAGTTCCTTCTAATATCTGCAACAGTGAACGAAATTAGGGATAATAACAACTTGGCTTATGTTAATTGTGGAAAAAAAATGATCAGAGAGATCATACAGTTTCACTTCCTGGTTGTTGATGTTGGGCCTGTGCAGCCATTGATGCTCTTATTTGCCTAGCTTTTTTTATTTTTGGCAACATTTTTGGAGCCCCCCAATTGCATTTTTCAATGAATTTATGCTGTAAACTACTTTAATTAAAATCTAGCAGGAAAAATTAATCATATGAAAGTGATCAAGAAGTCGTAACCGCACAATCATAATCGGAGCAAAACTAATACAGAGACTAATATAACAAGACCAACTAATAGGACTAACTCATATCTCCAATTAAATAAGCCACTTAAGGTCACATAGTATGTAAAAGTTTGACAATGTAGGATACCTTCAGCATCTCAGTTGCGGATGGACGTAATCGTGGATCTTTTGTTAGGCACTTAGCAATAAAATCATGGAAAAGAAGTGACCTGCAAGAAGGAAATGACCATTAAAAACCAAATCATAATATTCAATTTAATGGCATGAAGTGAACATCAAAATATATCTAGGAGCAAGGTTGTTGGACTTACTTTTCCACACCCCTAGATGAGGGTCTGTGGACTGGGCCATTGAATTGTAAGAGCTAGTATCAAATTTAATATCATTCATTACAAAGGAAGTATAAGAAGTGGTGCTGTTTAAGATTAACATTCCATAGCCGCTAAAGGGATGTATGAGGCTATGCTGTCCTTCATTCATGTATAATTGTGCATATTTATATCAATCAACTATAATATCTGTAAAGTACAAAATAACTCAAGATAAACAATGAAGAAATTATCTCTTAAGTGAATCAGGTTTTGTTACCATTTTGTTGATTGTTTCCTTATATTGTTAATCTGGATTTTATAGAGAAATTCTCTCTTTTTTGTGTTGTCTTCAAGTGGTGATCTCATCTCTTATCACGTCCAACATTACCACCTTTATATCTCTCAAAAAGGTGTGCATTCTAAGAATAATATGACGGTGAGAAAGTCTTCATAATATATGTGCAAGTTTCCATTTGTGATAAGCACAGAATAAGCAACGTATCCCAAGAGAATTTTGAACTTAGAAGCAAAGTGAGAAACCAAATACAAGGTATATGATAGTTAATGGATGATGCATATGCTAAAATAGAGATAATGACAATAAGTTGGTAGGAAGTCAGGTCTCAGGATGATCTTGAACTTCACCATTTCTGGCAATGTTGAATATCTACTATTCACATGGGATACACTAGTTACAGATATCCCTTTTAACTAAATAGCGAAAACATAAATAACAAATTCTAGAATTATTTCTGTGAAAAACATACCATTTTTCTTTGTCTTCAAGCATTGGGGCAGGCTCACTTGATATCATAAACAACACCTATTTGGAAAAAATATCAACAGGATCAATTTATTACACATACTGAAAGGAAAGCAAACGAAGAAGAGTAAGAATGAGGAAAATGGACATCGGAAGTGGCTAGAACACCAAACATTGAAGTTGTAATTCACATATTTGATAATAGTCATTTTTTGATGCTATAGATTAATTAAAATCAAATCCATTGCATGGCTGGCAACAACAAAAAATCTTTGCAACCTGAACAGTATGTCAATTTGAATCGGAAACTAGTGGCACAGCTAAATTTCTTAAACTATGTGTTATCACGAACCAAGAAACTTGTTTGACAAGTATACATAGTTTAAGATTAGTTAAGATTGGTTAAGATGTTTGCTTGTTGCACTGCCTTCATGACCAGATGATAAATAGAGAAACGACTGTGATTCAGCTGTTTTTATCCTAAGCATCAAGCCTATTGTAAAATTAAGGCATAGAAAAAGTTATGCATGCATACATGAACACTAGAAAGGGCAGCCCGGTGCACGAAGCTCCCGCCATGCAAGGTCCCGGGGAAGGATTCATTGTACACAGCCTTACCTTGCTTTTTTTTGCAAGAGGTTGTTTCTAGAATTTGAACCTGTGAGCTCTAGGTCACAAAGCAGCAACTTTATCGTTGCGCCAAGGCTCCCCTTCATGCATACATGCACACTATTGACTAAATTTTTTGCAGCAGTATCTATGTTGGGCACTAAAAGACATCATATACTATTGCCTTTCTCTACACCTTGAGCTGAATTTTAAAAAAAATGAAATAAAAAAAACTACAATGTCAAAGAATACTTTTTTATGTGCTAAATCATGGAATGCATCATCTGATATGTTTGGGCCAAACAAAGGCTTGAATGGAAAACAAGTAGACCAAGAGGTAGGAAAGAGTACAACCCACTAGGTAGGACCTAAAATTATCTTTGATATTCATTGAAAGGACAGATTTGAGAAAATTGAAACATCTATTTCAACCTCTTAACTATCACATATATGGAGAGAAGGAACAACTGTAGGTATGTGCTAAAATTTTGCACCTATTCATTCTCTCAATTTCTGCAGATACAGATTGAACATACTGCAGGTTTGAATGAGATTAAGATCATGTATTAACCAATAAAATCCAAGACCAAGAAAAAAAGAAACAATTGCACAATGCAATGACAGTTGTAGCCTAATGCAAGGACATTAAAGAACTATTGAACACAAACTTATCATGATATGAATACATGAATAATTTCTTTGAGATGAATCATATATTTGTACTAACCCTCATTGGATGTACCGCATATCTTGGAGGTAGTCCCTGAAATCAATAGGTACAGCATTAAAATGTTAGCAGTATGAGAATGTCACCTAGCATGATTAGGAGATCGCAGATAAATGAGAAGTATTACCCACTATGAGAGAAGCACAAGGACAGAACTAGCATCTTAAGAAAAATACCTCTGCCATTTCAATAGCTGTGACACCAAGCGCCCAAACATCAACCTGAAAAATGTTTCAGTGCCAGATTACTAGAGGAAAAAAATGAGTCCCCGAGTAAATCTGACTGAATGTAAAGCAGAAGAATCAAAGGAGAAGATTCAGACATGAGTCAAATGACAACAATTGGTGGTAGTATATCTGTCTCATGGGAACTCAGAAGGTGCTATCCTTGGAAGGCGAAGACATTCTTAACAGTGAGGACAACATTCCATCTCCCTCCTTTGTGTGAACGTGCAACTCAATCTCACCAAATTTCAATAAATTTTAACCCAAGTATAGCGAATTTATCCAATTTCAAACATAATTCTACAACTCAGTTATTTGTTTACTTTCTCTATCAATCTTCCTTAGCGAATTTATATAGATCCTCCTACGCCATTAATATAACATAGGAGGATCCATTTAGCCGACCTCCACTTAGTGAGATAAAAGTTTGATTGTTGTTGTCATTGTCAATCTTCCCTAGATATTTGATTTCTTAGGAAAGGTTGCGTCAGACTTTGCCAATCTAGTCAAAATTTGCAGATCCAGATCACAATCAGATGAGATTGAAAGCTGATGTTTTTACAAGTTTCCTGCTGTCCAATATTCCAATTCAAGATGAGTTTAAATAAGAAGGAAAACGAACTTCAAATTGTAGGTCTGCATATTGCACTTTAGAAGAACAAATATTGTTAGGTTAACTAAGTTATTTCAACAATATTTTGAGAACTAAGACAATGCTTGTAGAAGGAAGGAAAATTATTTTAGTACCGTTTTAAGAGAGAGAAAAAAAAGTGTAGAT
>JBAMHZ010435292.1:0-10490 GCA_037177395.1 Alpinia galanga | reverse complement strand
AATTTTTTCATGTCTGGATCATACATTTTCGGATTCGTGTCTATTTCGTATCTATCCGTTAAACACGTAAAAATTTCGTGTCGGATTAGTGTCTTATCTCCTGACCCATTAGATCCGTTAAACCCGTTTACCTTTTTTTACTTAAAAAAAATCTATGCATAAAAAAGAAAGTTAAAAGTCTTGCCCAATTAAGTCCAGCACAATCTTTTATGCCCATTACCTTATATGTTTTCGTGTAGTCATGGATTGTAGGAATTGTTAATTTTTTATAAGTTCATTTGCTTAAGTTATTACATTATCGTGTACTTATAGATCTTTTTGTGTCTATTGGTTTAAATCATGTCTAGTAATCCATTTTATATTTTGCTTAAGTTATTATATTTTCGTGTAATTATGAGTTTTTTCATATCTGTTGGTTCGGATCATGTCTTGCAATCCATTTTACATGCATTTTTTCATGTCTAATGGATCGTGTCGTGTCTACCCAAAATTAAGTGATTCATGTTCGGATTGAACTCATTGACATGAAAAATTAAACGAATCGGATATGGATTAATGTTTTCGGATCGTGTCTAGGCACGAATTCGATTCGTTATCCGATTTACCGGGTCTACTTGCAGTATAGTTAATCCTAGTAATCTCCCAACACGTTGAACATCCATATTTTTAGACTTCCTAACTGTATATTTTTGAATGCGTAAATTTTCCTCTGAAGTGATTGTTGCAATTTGTGTGGGGGTGTTATTGAACTGAAGCTAAGAGAGAGACTATTAGTATAGCATATGAAGGAAATGGACCCAATAGGATCTTTAGTACTCTCTTTGATTCTTAGGTTCTATGTGCTCTAACTTAATTTTATCTTGTGATTATAGGCCTTAGTGCAAATGAAGAATTGGTTTATCCGTTTCCCAACAATCCTTCAAGGATGTGAAAGCACTATTGAGATGTTAAGAGGGCATTATTCTCACTCTGTTGGTTGCTTCCATGAGGCGGCTTTTCATTTTGTTGAAGCTACAAAGGTTTGGCTCTGATCTGATTGCTACTCATGCATTTCAACTTTTTATAATGAATAATACTGAGTTGGGATTGCTGGTCTATTTTGCTTTAATTCCAAATTCTTTATTATTTTTCTAGCTCACTGAAAGCAGATCTGTGCAATCTGTGTGCCAAGTTTATGCAGCTGTCTCCTATATTTGTATAGGGGATGCTGAATCATCTTCAAAGGTACATTTTTCATGAATTTGAGTACTATTTTGTTTGACTTTTGTGACTTTTTTTTTGTTGTTGCTCTATTTAGGCTCTTGATTTGGTGGGGCCAGTATTCAGAATCATGGATTCATTTGTTGGTGTACGAGAAAAAACATGTATTATCTTTGTTTATGGCCTTTTGCTGATGAGGCAACATAATCTACAAGAGGCACGGTACAGATATTAACTCATTATTCACTTGATATGGCACTTCATTTGGAAACTTATGTGGTTTTTCTTTTCTAGTGTTTTGCTTAAAGATAATCAAATCCCTTTCAGGAGTGGTTGTTTCCCATGAATTCTCATCAGATGGATTTTTTTTCTTTTCAGATATTATTCATCCTTTAATTTCTGTTGTCTAAACTGCAATCTTGTCATGGAGCGTATTTGATGTTTAACTATCCCTCGTATGATTCTTTTTTCAGCTCCATTTACGGTAGAAGTTATGTTGCATGCTTAATATATCTCGAGGAAGAATCAATTCTTCCTGAATATATATGTTGCTGACGAAATTAATTAATAGGAAAACAAACTGGAAAAATCTTACTGAATCCATAATAAAATTATTTTCTGAGAAGTAAATGCCTTGAGTCGCTATTTGTATTACCTTTTGAAATTGTCTTACTCCAATTTGTCTTTTATCTGCATCTGGATTTCATTTTGAAAGTTAATATTAACTCAGGAATTAATGGGTTGGTTTGGTAGAAGATAGAAGCTTATGTTTTCCATGGAAGATAATGAAAGGCTGAGACATCTAAGTCATTAATTTTGATAAGCGAATTTTTTGCTGTTATTTGTCTTGACATTTTTGCAGTTGCCTTCTATTTGTCTAGCTGCATCTGCTTGTCATGTTTTCCAAGGCTAACACGATGATATCATTATCTCTATACAAGCAGTTTTAGGAGTTGTTGGAGAAGTCAGTACTCAGTATATTATGATACGTTGTTGTGGAGTTGTAAAACAACTGATATGGAATTACTATTTATACTTCAAATGGCTGAAGAGATATGCATCTGTTCTACAAAATAAGGATATCTTATCTGTTTGTGATATTGAGATATGACCAATCGTTGAAAGAGGATAAGAGGCAGAATTGGGAAGATCCTTTGTTTTATCATTGTGGAAGTTGTGGTATGTTGAAATCTCATCCCCTTGAGCCTTGTCATGAGCCCTTATTGCAAGGCAAACTACTTCGTGAAAAAGTGAAACCCTAGCCCTCATGGAAGCCTCATGTTGCTCCACATAAGTGTTGGAAGAAAATTTCTGTCCAGCTGTGCCTTCTCAACTTGTTTCATGTCCATGTTGAAGGGCTGAATGATATGTTTGGCCTTTGCTGACTGTCACAAAAATATTTTGTAACCTTAGAAAAAAATATACATAATGTTTAAATTAAACAGTGTTATTTATTTTTCTCTGCAATATCACACACTGTGGGCCTTGTATACACAAACCACCTCTATGTCAAGCATGGATTGGTCTTCATAACAAAAAAACCTATTTGTTGCATATATTACATATTGAAGACCAAGACATCTATGTTTCTAATACTAAACAAATAGAACTAAAATAGATCAAATCAGCTGGTTTTAAATCTAAATCATCTTAGTTTCTAACACTGGTGTTTTCTTAACATGATGTTTTTTTCCTGGAGCTATAACAATTTAGCTTGATATTTGCCACTTCAATGTACTCTTCCTGGAAAAGTTTCTTCATTGGAAATAATTAGTAACGCATTGTTGCATTATCATTTGTAGAATATGTAAATCTGTGAACCTTGCCACTATTTTTCACTTTTGTCCTTTCACGCAAGAAAGAAATTCTTAAGCTAAACTTGAATTAAATTAGTTATTTGGTGATGTGTTTAAGTCGTATCTTTTCAGAAAGAGACACTTGGCTATGGTCTTGTTCTTCATTCTTCACATTTTGGGCTTCCATTTCCAGTGATGTATTCTTAAATGTCTAATATTCATTTCTCAGATAATCATGTATGTATGTTTTATAGAATCCGACTCGCCAGTGGCTTGAAAATCGCACACCAACAATTGGGTAATATTCAACTCGTATCTCAGTACTTGACCATCTTAGGTACTTTAGCCCTTCAACTACATGACACTGTTCAAGCTAGGGAGATATTAAGGTCATCATTGACACTTGCAAAGACACTTTATGACATTCCAACCCAGATTTGGGTACTTTCTGTCTTGACAGGTATGTAGGAGATATAGTTTGTCTCTTCACAATTTTAGCAGAATAAGATTGTTCGTTTACTTAGTGCTGCAGCTTCTATAGGCTTGAGTTTTTGAATCTACAGTTTTGAATACACGTAGTTCAGAATTGATGCATCTTTTTATAAGAGTAAAGTCTATTGAATAATTATTGCAGCATTGTACCGAGAAATTGGAGAGAGGGGAAATGAAATGGAGAACTCAGAATATGAAAGAAAAAAGGAAGATGACTTGCAAAAGAGGTTATCTGAAGCTCTTTCCCACCTTCATCACCAGGACCTGGTATGCAAAATCTACTTGTACACCTCTGTTTTGATTGTTATGAAATTCATGCTATTGTTGTGATAGTTCTTGTAGTTACATGCTGTATATAAAGAGACAATTGATCACCATTTTCTAATCTAAATGTAGTATATCTCTTCACCTTTATTACTACCAGTTCATATTCATTCAAATATTGAAAGGGCAATCACAATATTTGGAATGTATCATTGTTAAGCTTGCTAGGTTGTTAATGCAAAGGATAAATTAGAGTCTTTATTTTAGGGAAATGGTTATAGAGTTGTTATAAAGGATCTACTGGTTTGAAAATTGCCACCAATATTGTTAACCTGTTCATTGTCCTGCTATTTGATAATTTAGCTATGCATGGATGAGCAAAGTAGTTCAAACCATGTTTTATATACTACTGTGCTATACTAGGAGTTGATAGTGCTGCAATGGCATGAGTTACATGGATCTAAAAATTAAGGGGCTGAACTTTTTTAGAAGTGATCAAGTCCTGTTATGCTAAGCAAGTTTAATCTGATGATTTTTGAATGGATTAGACCTAAAGACTGAGTTTGCAGACTTTATAAGTTTTCTTCTTGCAATCAAGCTACTATTTAAAAAAAAAAAAAAATTCCGTGTCCTTAGATTGATATGGTCTTTTGTGATGCAGATTGAAAGGGTAAGATTCAACGTTCAGCAACCACATGAACTTGCCACAAGAAGATTGGTCTCTGGTCCATCAGCAAAAGTTGACCTGGACATTCCGGAATCAGTTGGTGTGCCCATGCCTCAACCTGCTGCAATGTTATCATCAAAATTGCGAGAAATTGACTCAGTGAGGCGAGGGAAGATGAAGATGTAGCAGCATATAATATGTTGACAGCAATACCTGGGGATTTATTTCTCTCTGCTCATGTTTAATTCTTCCGCAGCGACGGGCACGTCATTGTTCCCCAATTACAAGCAGAAAATGCTGCAAAATAGCTCAGAAAAGCTAATTTGTAAATTGTATGTAATGTAATGGCTAAACATAGAGCTACTTTAGGGCTTTAACCAATCTAACCAAGGTTTTAAAGTTAAAAAAGAGTTTGTTATCAGGGTTTTGAAATGCAAACCCTTGACTAAGGAGGAATCTACCAGAATAGATTGTTTCAACTGGATCAATAAAGAAATTCTAGTTGAATCTAAGGGCATTAATGTTTCACATGAATGATATTGGTCATCGACTTTACAAGAATGAGTTTTCTTATGTTGTTGGTTTGCAGATTTGTCATACTGGTGGGGAATTTGCTCCAGATTCATACTATTTATGCTTGTGTCTGGTTGCTCCTCATTCGAATGGGTTAAATGCCTTCAATTTGGGGGTGCATTTGATGGAAGAATGCTCATTCAATTTTCGATAACTGATTACTACACATTTATCTAGAAAGTATTCATAGATTCTTTTAAAGATCAATTAGGTTGATGGTTCTAACTACTTTGTTCTCTGACAAGTTTACGATGGAGATTAAATTCTCTTGTATTTCTGGTCAATGGGAAAAGATATGCATTTGGATGGAAGAAAGAAGGGATCCAGGTGCAGCAGGCTTGGACTAAGGCTGGCAAGCGATTGTTCAGGGCCACGTTGAGAGCAAATACGGTTGCGAAGATGATTGAAATAGGAAGAGAGAGAAAAAAAAAAAAAACAAGTGTTTGGGTGCCAAAGTGTTGTATATATAATACTGTGCATAGAGGTGTGCATCTTGGGTGTTATTGTGAGTTTAAGAATTGAGTTACAGTACAGTTGAAATCTGATCTGATGGGCATTGCACTGTGCATAGAGGTGTGCATCTTGGGTGTTATTGTGGGTGGGCATTGCACTGTGCATAGAGGTGTGCATCTTGGGTGTTATTGTGGGTTTAAGAATTGAGTTACAGTGCAGTTGAAATCTAATCTGATGGGCATTGCATTGTGCATAGAGGTGTGCATCTTGGGTGTTATTGTGGGTTTAAGAATTGAGTTACAATGTGATGACGATTTTAATGGTTTTAGACAAAGTTATTATGCAGTCGTACACAGTCGTTAATTAATTGTCACGCAACATATCAAAATTGTATGTATGTATATATATAGAGAGGAATGATCTCCTACACAATTCATCTGTAAGCACCTATGAGTATTTCTATTATCCATCGTCCGATCGGATGAGCACTAGTATAGCTCAATTCTTGAACCTTAAGGGATCGGATAGTAGATAATGAAGGTGTGTATATGTATATATATCGAGAGAGAGGAATGTTACCCTACACAATTCATTAATGAGCACCTCTATTATCCACCATCTGATTGCTTGTGCACTATAATCCAATCTTTGAACCCAAGGAGATCAAACAGTAAATAATGAAGGTGCTCATGGATGAGTTGTGTTGGATCAGACGATGGTGTTTGTGTGTGCCACCATCTTTGATCGCTGAATTTATTAGATTTCTTGCCGTCGAACCGCCATCCATACTATAGCCCAGCTCTTGAACCCTAAGAGCATTGGTACCATCCGATCACGACCGGAGTCAAAGTCAGGTCAGATTGCAGCAAGATTTTGACTATAATTTGGTCGAAATCCGATCATGCGAGAGTGATATTGGCGATTTTCAAGTGAAGTTACTATGCATTATTCGTTATCACACATGAGAGCATCACCCAGCGTAACAAACTCGCACATGCATGTGTCTCTCTCTATATATAAAGGAATGATCTCCTATACGACTCATCCGTGAGCACCCCTAAGTACTTCCATCATCCACCGTCTGATCGGGTGAGCACTATAGCACAATCCTTGAACCCTATGTGTCGTGCACAATCACTGATTAATCATTGCGCAACATATGAAAATGTGTATTCCCATCGCTTTGACGATACACGACGGAAGTTCTATACATTCCCAGTTATTGTGCAATCTCACAGATCAAATGACGGAGAATGTGTCGCGCACACAAAGAATAGAAACGATCGCGTAGCATATCAAACTTATGCACCCACACGCACGAGTTTGATATGCTACATGCCTCTTTGCTGCGCACCCATGTGTGATGCACAATAATGAGGAATGTACAGTAACTCTTCACTTGACTTCGTTCATCATTGTCGTCGTTGGTCGATCAGATTTCGACCGTGATCCGGTCGGAGTCCCGCCAAACTGTAGTTGGATTTCGACTACCAACATCATTGGCAGCCGTAATACGGCCAGATTCATTGCAGCCGGAATCTGCCTGCGATCTGGCTAGACTCCGACTCTGGCCAGACCACGATTGGATTTCGGCTCAATTATGACCATAATTCAGCTAGATTCTGGCCTCAATTTGGCTGCAATTCAATCTGATTCTGGCGATGGTCATGTCGGAGGGACATCGACGACGATCCTGACATATTCAGGGTTTAGGCTATAATGTTCATTGCTCCAAGGCATTGTGTATTTTTCATTACTATGTAATCTCAAAGGATCGGACGGCTAAGAAGTCATCACACAGGATCAATCGCATGCACACACAAACACACACACACACACATGACTTTGATATGTTGTGCGACTCGCACTGAGTGAGCCATGCATGATGCACAATGACAAGGAATGTACAATAATCTTTCTCACGTGATTGCCGCTCATCACCATCGCCATTCGATTGGATTCCAACAGCGATCCAATCGAATTATGGCCAGAATCCAACCAGATTAGGGCTAGAATCTAACCGAATTGCTATCATAATCCTGCTACAATTCAGTCAGAATCCAATCGAATTTAGAGTCTGACTAGATTACGACCAAAATCAAACGTGATTGCGACCGCCAGTGGTCGTGGTGCTAGCAACCACAATCGCATTGGAATTCAATCACAATTCAATTAAAATCTCATCGCAATCTGGTTAAAGTTTGACTTTGATCGGATTACAATCGAATTTCAATCAGATCAAAATTGAAATCCACCGCGATTCTGGCTGTCAATGCCATGGCTGCAATTTGGTCAGATTTTGACCACAATCTGATCGGATTATAGCCATGATCCGACCGGAGGGACGACGATGGTAACCTCGATGGTTTTGGGGATTGGGCTACATTGTCCATCACTTCGACAATGCACAGGTCAAAGCACTGTGTATTCCCAATTACTGTGCAATCATACAGATTGAATGGTAGAGAAGGTGTATACATAGGTGTGCGTGTATACACACAAACACACACACACACACACACACACACACACAAGAGTTTGATGTTGGTGCAATCGACCAAGGTCACGATCGACCAAACTCGATTGGGTTTGAGTTGAGTTTTGATATTTGATAACTCATAGTTGACAATATGATTTGACCATATGTATCAATGGTAGAGATTGTTGGTGAAGTTCAAATAATGGAGACTTGGCATGGAAAGTCCAAGTGTGATGACTTGGTAAAGGAGAAGTTCAATATGAAGTTGGCAATTGGAGAAAGTCCAAGTATAGATACTTGGGAAGGAAAGTCCAACATATGTTGGCAAAGGTAAAGTCCAAAAATGGAGTCTTGGCAAAGGAGAAAGTCCAAGTTGAGACTTGGCAAGGGAAAGTCCAAAAGTGTGGTTCTTGATGCTTAGCAAGACTAAACCGATAAAAGAACTTGAATATCAGCGCATGGAAGTGTGAAGTTGAAGGAAATGACTTGAATATTGAGGTCAAGTCTAAGGAGAAGTCCCAGAGGCGTGATCTCTTAGCACTTAACATGACTAGGTTGATGGAAGAACTTGAAGGCTAGCGTATGAAAGCGTAAGCTGATAGAAGTGGCTTGAAGACTAATGTCTAGGTTAAGGAGAGTTACAAGTGTGAAGGGATTATACTTGTGAGTGTAAATCTCAGTTTTAAGGTTTACCAGTAGACTGGTTAAGGTCAGTTGAGTTAGAATCGACTGGTGATGATGCTTAGACAAGTAATGCTTAAGCAATCAACTAACATTATAAGGTAGTTGACTGATGGTGCAGTCGACTGGTGAAGGTTGGCCAGAGCACAGAAGCTTGGTCAGTTGACTAGTATTTGTGACTAGTCGACTCATAGTGATGACTAGTCGACTATTTCACTTATCCGATATGGATTAAGTCGTTGGATAACCGTTGTCTCACAATGGATAGTCAATCAGTCGCCTGATAGGTAAGGTCAGTTGACTAATAACGAAAAATTAACCCAAGAGAAGCTTATTAAGAAGCTGAAGGAGAGTGTCAGAGTTGCTAGTTTTTGGTGAACTTGGAGGTGTAAACCTCAGTTTTAAGGTATATCAGTCGATTAGTATGGATGACTAGCCAATTGGTTGAGGCCAGTTTAGTTAGAATTGACTGGTGATGATACTTGGGCAAGTAATGCTCAAGCAGTCGACTTGCATTGTAAAGCAGTCAACTGATGGTGCAATTGACTAGTGTTATGGCTAGTTAATTGGTATTGGTAATCAGTCGACTGATAGTGATGACTAGTCGACTGTTTCACTTATCTAATGTGCATTAAGCAGTTGTCTCATAATGGATAATCAATTAGTCGATTGGTGGATAAGGTTAGTTGACTGGCGATGAGAAATCAGCCCAAGAGAAACTTATTTAAGAAGCAAAAGGAGAGAGTGAAGTTGTTGGTTCTTGGTGAATTTAGAGGAGAATAGTTGATGTTTTCCAGACCTTTAAAGTCATCTAAACAACCAAAAGCTTGTTCAAACAAAAGCTCATAAGGATGTAAAGTTTTTTTTACTTGTAATTGTTGTTACTTGTATTCTTATATATATTTGTGTTTGTATTTGGTTGTAAAAAGGTTCCTCCACCTTGATGTTCATCCAAAAAGAGAAAAAGCCAGTGAAGCTTTAGTTTGGATGATCTACTTTACGGATAACCATGGAGTATGAACTATAGTTTTGAACCATATTATATGATCGTGTCATGAGTGTTTAATTTTGGTATTGTATTTATTATTATTATTATTCCACTATGTATAACAAGATTTGTAGACAAGTATGATCGAATCGCAACAAAAAAGGTGAATCTAGCGACACTCAAGGTCCCTACATTTGATATGTTGTACGACTCATGCTGAGCAATCCGTGCACAATGCACATTAATGAGGAATACACACTATTCTTCCCTGCGTGACTGCTGCTTGTCAGTGCTACTATTTGGTCAGATTCCAACCGTGATCCAGCAGGAGTCAAAGTCCGACCGCAATCTGATCAGAGTTGGAGTTGTTGGAGCAATCAACCCATGTATGATCATGATTTTGATGTGTATGTCAAAGAGTTTAAGTTAGGTTGTTGTTGTATTTGATGTGTGTATTTTAGTCATGCAAGACTTGGTGTGGCCAAGTATTGGTAAGTTCACTCACCTCAAAGGCTCGGGTCCTTGAGTCGGTGAAGGAGGGCATGAAATGCATTCGAGGGACTATGGACAAAGAGCATTAGAGTGAAGCCAAAGGAAGCAGACTTCGAAGCAAGACACAAAGGATGACACGGGAGAAGCCGTGAGCTTAGTCCATCCGAGGGACGCAGACCAAAGGAAGAGAGCTTCAATGGGACACTCTAGGGAGGTTAAGAGTTGAGCGATTGTAACCTGGGTTAGGGTAGCTCAACCTAGGTGAACTTGACCAAGTGGCCAAGGTCAAGTGCTTGAGTTGACCATAACTTGGAATTGGTCAACAATGGTTCTAAAGTGCATGACCAGTCGAATGGTGGTTATACCAGTCAACTGGCCCACTTCAGTCGAATGGTCTGAAAGATC
>JBAMHZ010435271.1:0-10493 GCA_037177395.1 Alpinia galanga | reverse complement strand
TCATCCCTAACTCTTATTTTCACTTCCTATATTCCTTTATTGATTAGACCCTTAACTTGTTTACCTATCTGCTCATCTGTGGGTCCCTTATAGTCATATTATACCCACATCATTAATCACCCCCCTTAATAGTCAGACGGTCTAATTTGTCTAATGTTAGTGGATAGGTGTCTTCTTTGTGGCTTCATGACTACACCGAAGGGTTTGACATCTACCTGCCTAATTATTATTATCAATGCCGCAATCAACCTAGGGCTTTAGGTCCGCACGTTCTATCTCCCACGTCCATCCATATCCTCTGTGAGTCTTTTCAACTCAGTTTTTCGATGCTTTGATATCTTTGGCTTATCATTCTTGATTGCCATGAGGAGCGAAGTGGCTGCTTTTACCCTTACTTTTAAGAACGGTTTCGAGGCTAACCGATGCTCACTCGTTCCGCTTCTCTTCCTATTCTCTGGCAATTCCTTCTCTTCCCACAAGTAGCTCCTTCTGCTCATGGTTTCTTCTTCTTGTTCTTCCTTCGGGTCCCTTTAGTTTGAGAACATAGCATCCCACTTGGATCCCTCTCATCCCTTCACTGCACACAACGACTAGTATATCACTAAGATTGTTTCCTTGTCCTTTCCTCAACCTATGGATCGCCCTTATTGTCTTCCCTCCGGTTACCATTGCTTCTTTTCTGGGTCAACTTGAAGGGGGGGTCTTTGACTACCAGTTCCTTCTGTTATCATTGTATACTATCTTTTTATTGTAGGCTCGTGAACCAACTGGACCCTAATGCAATTTGCATTTTGGCAGGGACAGTTATCATTTTTAAACATCTAAACCTTCCTCTCAACCCAGTAATATTCCATTGTCTTTTCTAAATGAAAATAATGGAACTAGGGGTTTTCTATTTTACTGCTCATCCAGACTGTTAATTTTTGAAAAACATGTCTTCTTCCAATAAGGGCTGGAAGAACTTATACTTCTATGCTCGTTCGCCGACTCCCCTCGCCGACTCCAATGTATGACACACAAAGTTTCCCGAGCTCCCGCCATTAAAGGAGAGTCATTCCCGGTGCCCCTTTTCATCTATCATTCTGATTCTTTGAGAGCATAATTACGATGTGAATATTTTATTAGATGACCGCCTCCTCTCCTACTTTCATTTATCCCTCTTTTCCGTGGATGACCTCATTCTAATAGGTAGTTTTCTTTTCTTTATTTACCTTATTATTGCGAGACATACTGACATTCTTTGTTTCCTAACAGACGACATCATGAAGGCATCTATATTGAGTCTTCTCCTAGAGAAGAAGAAAACAAAGGACTCGGGGGAGGTAGAGTCTTCGGTTCACTCCCCCCACAAAGTCATCCTGATTCCCCTCATCTTACCATCAATTGAGCCCAGAGCTTCCGCAATTGTCGTGGTCTCAGAGGAGGCTCCCAACTAACTTCCTAGTTCCACTTCGATAAAGTGGCAACGAGCTTCCTTAAAGCCTGAGGCTTCTGCCCACGCTCTTGCTGTTGACTGTTCCTCCTCACCAACGAGCTCACCCCCTCTGCGGTGACATTGACTTTTGCTTTCTAGTCCTTCCCCTTCACTACAAGATGAGTCTCTCCCTACTATCGGGGTTTCCAATCCTCTTGATCCGTTATACCCTCTTTCATCTACCATTCAACTTCCACCTTCTCCTCCTTTGTCCGAACATCCTTCCTCTGCCTCCTCAAGATCATCTTTTCTTGACTCCACTCCCCCCGTTGTTGGGAGTACTTGGAGTAAAATCAAAGTCTCAAATTGGTAAGACATGAACAAAAATCATGAGCTTATAAGATGAAAAGATATCTTTATTGGTATGAGGCTTTTTGAGTATAGCCTAAAAATAAAACTATGAGGGCTTAGGCCAAAGTTGATAATATCATACCATTGTGAAGATAAGTGAATCTTATAGACACTAACAAGTGCTATCAGAGTCAGCTTATTTTTGACATTGATCACATATCGAAGAAGAGTTTTAAAACATGCTAGATGTTTTAAATTCATGAGTGATGTTTTATTTTTCTATAGGATAGATAAAACTATGAATGATTATATGTATAATTAGTTTTGCTATTGGATATGGATAATTATACATGAACTTAAGTTTAGAGTTTTTGTGGAGAAAAAAAGAAAAATGACAAAGCATGCATTCGTAGCACCATTGGTGCTAGCGGCATGAAAGGAGACTGAAGCATAGGCTAGTCATACGTTAAAATTGGGCTATGCATTCGTGTGTCTAATTTTTGAACGTATTGCATTTACGACAAGTGCTTGGCCTCGCGCACATTTGAAAATTATTTTCTAATGCAATCTTGGTTTTCCTATTTAGGATTTTCTAAAATAAAAGGTTTCCAAAATTGTTTGGAATCCTAAAATTAATTAGGAATCATAATTATAAGTTTTTCTAATTTATTTATCCTATTTATAATTTTCTAAATTGACAATTGTAAAATAGAAAGTTTTAAAATTATTTGAACCCTAAATTAATTAGGAATCTTAATTAAAAGTTTTCCTAATTTATTTTTCCTATTTAGACTTTTCTAATCTGGTAATTATAAAATTGACAGAAATTCTAAATTAATTAGGAAATTTAAATTATAATTATTTCCTATATATTAAATTCCTTATATGGAAATTATTTCTTAATGTAAATTTTAGAGTCCAACTTTCCTTTTTTTTAAGATAAATAAAATATTTTAAATATTTTAATTATAAGGCAAAACTCTTATGACAATTAGTTGTAGTTAATTAATGAGATCTAGTTTATAAATGAATGTAACGACCCCCCTAGCTATTAGGTGGAAAAGGGGTAATTACCTTGACTTACTACTAATACTTACTCTACTATCGAGTAAGGTGGTGCATACTTGCAAAGGAAACTAAAACTAGGTTCCACAAATCAAAATGCGAAGCTGACAATAGTTCTTACAAAATACCAAATTATAAAAGAACCAACTTATTATAGTCCAAATCCTAATGAACTAAGGATCCTACTCCGCTGTTCCGCCGCCACACACATCCAGCATCCCGTCCGCTGCCCTTTTTGCTCATTCCTTTCCTTTACCTGTATCTGCAGTATAAGGAATGCAACTATAAGCGAAATGCTTAGTAAGTACAGCTAGTCTCACAAAACATTAATTCATGATGAACATGCTATCAAAACGTTTGCTTGAGATTACTATGAAATTGATGCATACAAACATGACTTATGCTTAACTCAAATCCTTGCGTTAGTCAAGGAACTAATTGCCTTTACCACTTATATGCACATAATAACCCTTGGGAAAAACCTTTATGTTACTTATACTTGAAAATAAATAATCAACTTGCTTGGGCCCGGCATAGTACCAATTTACCTAATAAGATTCGGGGTAGCTAGCCGCCGAAACTATTAGAGTAACCTTTAGGGCCTTGGCCCCGAACCTTGGTCCATGAACCATATCTCGATGGCGGCCATATCTTGATGGCTTGGTACGTGCCTAAAGAAAATAAAATACTTATTTCTAATTTCCTTTCTTATACTTGATCTTCACTAACTTAGTCATAAAACTTGGTATGTGGGAATAATCTAGGTATTCTAATTATGCTCTTGGTTCCAAACTTGTTTGGGAGCATTAGGAAATACCTAGACATGTACTTAGTCCCAAACTCATCATACCTTTGGTCTCCAAAAACTTGGGTAGGAAATATTAACAATTAATAAATACCTAAACTTTGCTCAAGAACCTAAGTCTTGCATGGATTCTAATAAAACATGACATAAATCTAAAAACTCCAATTAACATAGAACTTGAATTAAAACATGTCATATCAAACCCAACCATCCTTCTTATCTTACTTCTAAAATTCCTAGCATGCTCTACATCCCGAAATTCATGTGGAAGACAAACCTTGTAATTAAAATTCAAAGGAGTTGCATAAAACACGAAACTAATCACGTACGAGAGCTACTTATACCGCAGGTGAGTAGTACTTACATCCTTTCGCTTAAAACATGGAGTTATACCGCTGGAAATTCGTGGAAGAGAGCTCTTATCCTCGTTTGGTAGCCGTAGGAGGACTCTCTCGCTATCACCAAGCCTTCCTCGTTGAAAGATCGCCTTCAAAAGCCTTCTATAACCTCTAGAATTTGGCCCTAAAACCTAAACTTCGTGGAGGCGACGGCACAAGACGAAAACAAATCTTTCCCCTCCTTAAACCCGTGTATATATAGCGGGAAAACCTAAAAAAAATTGAAATTCAGCACGATCAGTCGACTGGTCACCTACCAGTCGACTGGTAAGTCATTTCAGTTGACTGAATCAATCTTGGCCGCGCACAGAACCGATTTCAGTCGACTGGACCTTTACGTCAGTCGACTGAAAGAGGCCAGTCAACTGACACTGTAGCATCAGTCGATTGAATTAATCGGCCATCGTACAGTAGTGTCCTGAGTCGACTATTCAGTCGACTCTCACCCCCAGTCGACTGCCCAGTCGACTGAGATGCTGTTTAGGGCTTAAAACTCATCTAAAACTTTATCTAACAAATGGAAAAGCCCTAAAAAGGTGCAATACATAAACTAATGCATTATAGAAATTTACGGGCGTTACACTCTATGTATTTGATTTGATCTTAAACTCATTTATTGAAGTACACAATACGATGCATAATATAAGAGAAATTGTGATTGGATCACAATTAGTAAGTATCTCATTATGTCTAATTAAGTAAGTATTGAAACATTCTCTAGTCAATGAATTAATGAGGTTATACATCATCAATTCTATGAGACTAGTACATGTTATGCTCCTTGTTTTATCTAAGCATTTGGTACTCATTGAATGAGAATATAAGGATGTTGAGAGTGAATATGTAGATGCTAGTTTAGGGTAACTAGTTCATTGGAGTGACAGACTATGAAACTTCATATAGTTTTTTATGTCAATAAAAATTTCATTATAGCTCGAGTGCAAGCTTCTTTAGACTTGAGGTATTCAAGTCATCTTGTTCATAGCGACTTATACTTTGACTTTTTTGCAACCATCTCCATAGGAGGTATAATTCCAGAATAATTAGGCATAAGCCAAAGTGCTCGAAGATGTTTTAATGACCCATAGAGGATTCATCACTCCTGATAAATGAGATATATATCCTAGGCCTCTTGTTAAAATTGTTACTCAAAAGTTTTTGGCCAAAGTAGACATAGCAAGAATATGGTCTTCTTAGACACATGTATAGAGTAACTTGAATCCACATTACAAGGAACTAAACTTGGGCTAGGTGTGATATAGTTAGTCTAGTGGAGATGAACACATAAACCATGTTCTGAACCAAGTGGGTATAGGATGAGTGAAAGGAACATGCACCAATAACTGTAACTATTGAATGGTTCAGAAATGCTCTAAACTCGATCTTGACTTTTCGATCAATTGGGGGTCATGATGTACTACTAGGTGTCATTCATAATATATTCATAATTAATAGTTAATTGTGAATAGCCAACATAATCGGGAACCTATTGGGTCACACGCAATACGGTGTCTCAAGAGATGTAAAAACAAGTTTAAGAATGAGATTCTCAAAGAGAGAAGTTATATCTAATTGGACTAAGTCAAAAAGGGAACTAAACGGGAGTGACAGAGCCTAGCACGACTATACTAGGGCTTAGCACGACTGTGCCACACTCTGCTAAGATAAAACAAGAGCTACAGAAACCCCCCTCCCCATGGTCGTGCTAGCGCTTAGCAAGGTTGTGCCACACTTAACCGAGAACTAGAATAGGATGCGTGTTCAACGTGTCAAATTTTGATCGACGTGAGCATTAAAAAATTATTTTCTAATATGACCTTGGGTTGTAATTATTTTATTTTTATTTGATGAATGATGAGACTTATTATAACCTAAATCCCTTGTGTAAATATTAAAGCCAACATTTTCTATTAATATGGTTAGAACCAGAGTTCAATTTCTAGTTTAAGTTGTTGAACTCTCTCTAAGCCTAGCTTGAAATTGAATATGTTCAAACCATTAAGATATAATCTCATGATTAATGGGTCAGCCTTAACTTGTAGCATTAATTTGTTGGACTCTCTCCAAGGTTAATGTGGATAGAGGTGCAATTAGGTGATATGCATATAATGTATTTTTTGTTAATGAGTTAACAATATGATGTTTATGTAAATATTCAATTAGTTGAAGCATAATGTGATAGTTATATGTATGATATATAATTGGTACTATTAATACCTACCATTAGAACTAAGAATGACTTGTTAGACTCTCTCCAAGATTATTCTTAGCTATGATGGATATCAATCCACTAAGAGAAAATCTACCATCTCTCAAATTTAAAGTACGGGCCATTGCATTTAAATAAAATAGTGGAAGTTTTTATATTAGTGTGAATTATTTACATTACAAATTCATCTCTCTTATACACTCTTTTTGTATATCTATATTGTTTGAGTAGAATAGCACGACTACTTCCATTAATTTATGTTTAATTTTGGATGCAAACAAACTGATTGAGTCTAACTTCTTGGATTGACTTCAAAACTTGAAACTTATTCTCAAGGCTGAGAAGATAGCCTGTGTTCTTGAAGATTCTCTTCCTGAACAACCTACTGACAATGCTTCTGGTGACCAAAAGTTGGCCTACCAGAAATATGTTGTTGATTCGGAGCTAGTAAGTTATATTATGCTCACTTCAATGTCTACTGAACTACAAAAGCAACATGAGCATATTGATGCTTATACTATTGTCTTTCATCTTCGTGAGCTATTTGATGAGTAAGTAAGATCCAAATGGTTCAAGATCACTAAGCTCCTCTTTTGCTCAAAGATGCAGGAGGGTTCATCTGCAATGGAACATGCACTTAAGATGAATGACTACATTGAGTGGTTGGCATCACTTGAATTTATCATAGATCATGAATTAAGTATTGATTTAATTCTACATAGTTTGTCTAATAACTATTCACATTTTGTGATAAACTATCAGATGAACCATATTGAATCCATGATCCCTAAGTTGATCAACATGCTCAAGACAGTGGAGTCATCTATTAAGAAGGAACAAAAGGTTGTGATGTTGGTTGCATCCTCTAAAAAAGGTTATAAGAGGAATCCAAAGACTGCAGCCAAAGGGAAGAAGAAGGCCAAGAAGGAAAAAACCTCCAAAGGGTACTTGTCATCATTATGACAAGGAGGGACATTGGAAAAGAAATTGCAACCATAATCTAGAGTCACTAAAGTAAAAAAAGGCATATGATGTCCAACCTACTTTAGGTATATTCATTATTAAATGTCGTATTGTTTCCTCAAACGCATGGATATTAGATACTGAGTATGTCTCATATATATGTAATGACATACAAGGGCTAAAGAATAGTAGATGACTAATCAAAGGAGAAGCAAATCTAAAGGTTGGCAATGAAGCAAAAGTTGTTACTGTAAGCATAGAAACTTTTTTATTGCAACTTCTTAATGGACTAGTGTTAGAGTTGGATAATTATTTTTATGTTTCTTCATTAATAAATAACATTATTTCTATTTCTTATTTGAATATAAAAGGTTTTTATTTGACTTTTAGTAACAATTATTGTTACATTGCATTGAATGGTGTTATCTATGGAACTGGAATATTAAATAATGGAATATACGCATTAGATATATCTAACAAAATATTCAATATTGAATCAAATAGCAAATGCGCTACAATAGATAATCAATTAACCTCCTATATGTGACATTGTCATCTTGGCCATATAAGTAAGAATTACATAATCAAATTGTACAAGTTGAGAATTTTAGAATCTTTTGAATTAGACTCATTAGATACATGTGTTTCATGTTTAAAAGGCAAGATGACTAAGTTACCTTTTAAGGGAAAAGGTGAATTAGAAGTTCATATTCTAGGCCTTATACATACCAATGTATATGGACCTATGTCAACTCAAGCACGAGAAGGTTGTAGCTACTTCATAACTTTCATCGATGATCATTCATGATTTGGGTATGTGTATCTATTGAGATACAAATTTGAGGTCTTTGAAAAGTTTAAAAAATTTAGACATGAATTAGAGAAACAACTTGGGAAAAGTATCAAAGTACTTTTATTAGATTAAGATGGAGAATACTTAAGTCAAGAGTTTCAGGATTATCTTAGGGATAATAACATATTGTCTCAAAGGACTTCACCTTATACACCATAACATAATAGTGTAGCTAAAAGGCGAAATCGAACCTTATTAGACATGGTTAAGTTGATGATGGTTCATGCAAGTCTTCCCAATTTTTTTTAAGGTTACGCACTTGAAATAACTATTTACTTGCTAAATAGAGTCCTGACTAAGATTATCTCTGTTGGTGCAATCGGCCCAGGTCACGATTGACCATACTCGAGTTGAGCTAGAGTTGAGTTTTGATGTTTGACAATATGAGGTTGGTCAATATGTTTGATAATATGGTTTGATCATATGTGTTAAAGGAGAAAGTCCAACATGAAGTTGACAATTGGAGAAGTCCAAGTATGGATACTTGGAAAGTAAAGTCCAACATGGAGTTAACAAAAGAAAAAGTCCAAGGGTGAAATCTTAGCAAAGAAAAGTTCAAGTTATAACTTGGTAAAGGAAAGTCTAAGAACACTCTTTGAGATTTCATGCTTTAAAAGTATTTTTACCAAAAGTATTTTTCGACGCTAGATGCATTGAATTCATGCTCTTAGAGTTACCTTTTTTTCTTCTAATTTTAAGTTATATAGGGTTGCCAAATGCTTTGATGACTTCGAATTAATTAGCTAGTTGGATGTGATTCCATCAGTTAGTGGTTATCAAGCATGGTGCTATTAAAAGTATTTCACAACCCTAAATACCTCAAATTCATATTAGTAGCCTTAGAAATATTATATGGATTACGTTTCACTATTAGAGTTTAGCTACGTCTATCCATGTTTTCTTTTTTTTCCTTATTTTAATATTTATTAGACATCAAATACTTTTGATAAAAAATGTTCGACGACTACCAGTTAATACTTAGCTATCAAACACTTTCAATAATAAGTGTTTAATATCTCTAAAGGATTCATGCAAAATGTGCATTCTTGTCTTGCACTACTGGAGTTCCTCTAATCTTCTCCATGTTTATTTTTAATTTTAAATCTTAATTTACAGGGACAAAGATACGATGGAGCTAGCAATATAAGAGGAGAATTTAATGTCTTAAAAAGCTTAATTATGATGGAAAATAAGTTTGCTTATTATGTTTATTGTTTTGCTCATTAACTGCAATTTACACTTGTAATTGTTGCTGAAAATCACATGAGGATTTTTACTTTTTTAATGTGGTTGCATGGTTGAACAATATTGTTAGCGTGTTGATGCGGCTCGAATTTCTGATGATCCTCTGGAATAGAGGACGGGTTCTCTCTGGCCGCAACAATAAATGATCTCCAGTCTTTTTCCCTTATGAAAGTTAGCATTAGGTCACACAACCGTCGGTGTCTTGGCTAACAGCACACCGATCCCTAAGTTAGAGCTGTGTAATAGAGAAGTCAAAGAAATCGAAGAAGAAGGATGATCTAATGTAAAATATGTGTAGAATGACTAATTAGCTAACCCCCCCCCCCCCCGCCTTTCCCTTCTCTCCTTTTTATACTAGCAGCGAAGCATCTTTTTCTCACCTTAGTTCCATGACACTTTTTGTCTAACTGCCAAGAGGCAATTTCTGCTCCTAGGCCAATGTGGGGTGTCATGTGGCAAATAATGTTGATATTGTTAAGTCGTTAGGGGAATAATCCTTAAAAAGAATATTCTTTCTAAGACATGAGGTATCCTCGTTCAGTTATTATAGTATGCGGTGGCCCCACTCAGCTATTCTAGGAGTCTCGTAGGCGCGAATTCTGACAACCCATGGATGGGAATCCTTTCTGTGGTCCCCTTCATAAAGAACCAGAGTTCTCTCTTCATACCTAGCTATTTTCTCAGCTTGGCTCATCTCTTTTCTAGCTGAACTATTCTACTTCAGCTCGGCATCTCTCCTCTCCGCCGAGCTATTATCTCTCAGCTCGACTCTTCTCTCCTTTGGTCGAGTTGTTCTACCTCGACTCGACTCTTCTTCGAGTTGTTCTATATTGGCTCGGCTCTCCATCGAGCTATTCTCCCTCAACTCAGCTTTTTTCTTCTCTGGTCGAGCTATTCTATATTGGCTCAACACCTCTCTTTTCTGCCGAGTTATTTTTCCCTCAGCTCGACTCTTCTTTTCTCTGGCCGAGCTATTTTATATTGGCTCGGCTCTTCTCCTCCTTGCCGAGCTATTTCCCCTCAACTCGGCTTCTCTTCTTTCTGGCAGCTTGCCTCCCTTTAACTTAACCTTCTTATTATATAATAAAAATATGATAGTATTATTAGCCACCCCCTCCCAAAATAGTCAGACTAAGCATATAGTTTGACATTAATTATGTCTTTTCTTTTTGTAAAATTATTTTATCCGC
>JBAMHZ010435260.1:0-10494 GCA_037177395.1 Alpinia galanga | reverse complement strand
ATTCTAACTCATATAAGATTAGATTAAACTAGATGTATATTCTTTGGCATTATCACTTTGCAAAATACGGATAGATACATTGAACTGAGTTTTAAACTCAGCACAAAAAATACAAAACTGAAAGAATAATTTGGAATGATTTTTCATGAAATACAACTAAGTTACATGAGAATAATCATCCACAAAAGTAACAAATATCTAAACCTAGGTATTGACAAAATAGGATAAGGACCTCAAATATCAGAATGAACTAATTCAAAAGGAATAGTAGTAAGTTTATTTATTCTAGGACTCGAACTAAGACGGTGATCTTTTGCAAACTGACACGACTCACAATCTAATGACGATACCTTACTGTACTGTGGACAAAGCTTCTTGAGCAAAAGGAGAGATGGATGACCCAACTTACAATGAGCCTCGAAAGGAGAAGTAACACTTAAGAAAATAAAAGATTTTGAGATCTGTGTGTCAAGAACGTAGAGACCTCCAAACTCATGTCCTTTACCAATAATCTTCTTCGTCAAAAGATGAAATAAACAATGATCAGGAAAGAATGAGATGCAACAGTTAAGATTACAAATTAGTTGATTGACAGAGAGCAAATTAAAGGACCGATTAGGTAAATGTAAGACAAGGGACAAAGGAAGCAAAGGGTAGGATTGATAGTGCTAGATCCATGAACAGGAGATGGAAACCCATTAGCTAAAGTAACGGTAGGAGTGTTAAATTTAGACGAAAAAATAGAAAAGATATTAGAATTACCTGTCATATGATCTGTGGCACCAGAATCAATGACTCATTTGGAGGATGAGGAAACAAGGCATGCATTGTGCTTGCCTGAATCAACAATAGCAGTGATAGAGGAAGATGAAGAATTGAGTGATTCCTGATACTGTGAGAACTTGGCAAATTCATTTGCAGAGATAAGAATCGATTTATCCGAAGCATTTTTAGTGGTAGCAATATGGGCCAAGTGTTTTTGTTGATTTTTGTACTAAAGCTTCCTACACTCAAACTTCGTATGGCCTGGCTTTCGATAATAGTTACACATAATACCACTAAGCAGAACGGGTGTAGTACTTTCAACCATAGATTTTATCCCAACCAAAGGAAGATGAAGATCCACCAAGATACAGCAACTAAAAGGCAGTTAGTCGATGGTCTGTGGTACGACGGAGACGCGATGGATTCAAGGCGATGGAAACAGAGAACAAAAGGGAAAAAAAACCTAATTTCGAATCTCTAATGCTCTACCATGTTAATCTTGAGACGAAAAATAACATGTCTTTTATTAAAGAGTGAGTCTCATTTATATACAAAATATTCTATCTTAGGAAATTAAGGATCTGATCCTATAATTAAGGATCTGGGTATATATAGCTAATATATACAGATATATATAGCTAATACTGAGTAAGGTGGCTCTAGTTCTTGTTTAGATGACATTAGAAATTTAGTGAAGGCGGGTTGCAATAAATGAGTGCCAATTAATTGAGAAATATCTAAGTAAACAAGTAGGGAGATGGCAACTTAACTGTTCCACTTTGTCTTGTATAAATTACTTTGATGTTCACCCCAATTATACATCAGATTGGGATATTCAAAGATGGTTAGTTAATCTATTATTGAAGTAATGGCTCAAAACCTCAAGTGGATAAAGAAAAGGCAAGCTGACACTAGGGTGAAACTCTAGTATGCAAATGATAAAAGATTTCTTAAGGGCAAAGTCAGGTTTCCCTATCTTTTAGGGTAAAGTGTATTCGAAGATACCTTATTAATATATTATTGAAGCAATGGCTCAAAACCTCAAGTGGATAAAGAAAAGGCAAGCTGACACTAGGATGAAACACAGGTATACAAATGATAAAAGATTTCTCAAAGGCAAAGTCAGGTTGCCTATCTTTTAGGGGCAAAGTATATCCTACCTATTTCTTAATTAGATTAAACCACAGTTTTGAGCACATAAAAACTTAGATTTATATGTGTATCCTCCCATTTAGGGGTCAAGTCGATCAGCACAGGAGAAACATCTCGTTTCTCTTATTAACTGGCTCATGAGAAGCTCCTCATACCCACATTGTGATCCTTCTTACTTCACCCCAGCTCACTGCATGCTGTCTTCATTGCGAGCTCCACCTGACCTTCCTCCTTTACTGTAAGCTCTACTTGAGCTTCCTCCTTCATCGCAAGTTCTGCCAAGCTTCTGTTCATTGCAAGCATCACTCAAGCTTTTTTCTTCAACGAGAGCTCTGCCTGAGGTTCCTCAGTTGCAAGCACCACCTGACTTCCTCCTTCACAAGCTCCACTCGAGCATCTTTAACCTTCATCACGAGATCCAACATGCTGTGAGCTCCTTCTACCACTCTCCATCCAAGCCCAGGTATCTTTGTAACCTACTTCTAAGTTGCAAGCTCGCCTCGAATTGCTTCAGCTACCCAAAAAATAAAGTAAGTTTCCTCTTCTTCTACCTCCCTCCTCTTATTCTTCTTTCCCATCCTCCTCATTAGAGCAATGTGCACCTAAACAAAATGGAATAGTACAATATTGTGCTCCAATCTCTATTTGAAATTCGGACTGGGTCAAGACTTTAAACATAGATTAAACCAAGAAGTTTTCTCTAACATTTAAAGAAAATTACCAAAATTCAGTTTTTAACTGCAAACCACAGCAGGATTCACTGATATACAATGTTGACACTATCAAGGACTTCTCAAGCAATACCATCACACTTTTGTACATAGAAAAAAAAATGCAATTTTGATCTCACTTGACCAAAGTTCTCCAAAAGAGCCATGATGAAAGAAAGATGCAAATGCAGAAAAGAGAACAATGTTCAAAGGTGATTCCCTAGTGATGCGAGAGATGTTACAGTGAATTTAGAATGTCTCACATATTCTTATAGGATTTTTTTAAAAAAAGAAATACTATAAAACACACCGTAATATTTGCTTGCGAGTCTATTGTAGTTGACCACACATTGACCAAATGAACAGTTGGTGTCAGACTGGAATAGACCTACAATTAGAAAAATAAATTTGGATGAGAATAGACAAATCAACCCCCCTATATAAAAGCACCGCAAAGAAAATAGTAGTACAGCTGTCTTCTAACAAATTCTACATGAAAAAGACAGGAACAGCAAAATTTTATGCAGGAAAATAGTTAATCATTTTGATAATTAAGTAGGACCAACCTTTCTCTTCCCCAATTAATTAACAGAAGAAATGCAGATTCATGTTCAACTGACCAACCCAAACGATTGAACCTCTCAGTCGTACAAATTTTGACTCACCGTAGACATTTGAGCCTGTCTAGTATATACTAGAGTTTTTTTTTTTTACTTTATAGTGTTTCATATTTCATTCAAGTAAAACCATGTATATATATGGCAATTAAAAGGTTATATCTTTGATGTTATTGATGTAATTTCAACCGTATTAATGAATATGATCCCTCAACATGAGAGCATGTACCATAAAAGGATAGTAGTGTTATCACTCTCCTGTTTATTAGCTCTATGGGGAAACTGTATGACTAAAACTTTCTTTGTGGCACTGCATATCTATGTGACAACATTATCATAATTGGGAATGAACACAGCAATGTTAGATCCGCAGTTGTGAAGGTAAGATTTTTCATTTTCATAACCAAATTTTCTTTGAAACAAAACAAACTTAAAATGTGCGCTGTGTATATTTATATCACTGTTACCTAACCATTTTCAGCACTTAGCAGCACCAGGCTTGTGTTCCTTGCCAGAACTCTTTTTACCAACATAACTGTATCATCTTATACCATGCTTAGTTCAGCATGTTGCTTGTTCACAGGTAGTGAACAGGCTGTGAAGCTAAACTATGCAAGAATCTTTATGTTTGTTTTCAACACTACCAAACCAAGGTAACTTCACCAGTTGTCATTAATATAGACCAGCAGATATCACTATCATTCCTTTAAGTAAAAAGGGTACCCCATGAGGCTTCCTCCAACATTAACAATGATTAGTGATCACTTTTCAATTAAAACAGCTATATAATTTTGTTAACCATACACAAGGTGGTTTCAATCTTCTCCTCTCATTAATAAATTTCTTTTCAAAACTTATACTGCAACAAGATAAATAAGGCAATCTAGGTTCAAAATTTTGCGAAAAAACTCAACCACAAAATTTAGCGGTAGACATGATGGAATTCAAGACCTCCCTGTATAATGGTTTCTAGCATAAACAAATTGGACTTTACAATTAGCTTGACCAAATGGTGCCATTCTTGAATAACAGAATGGCTTTCTCTCATCAAAATATTTCATGAGCTCATGTTTCAACCTAGTCAATATATAAAGATAGCTTTAGGATCCAACATTAAAGTACATGAAAATTATAAGCACTGGGATCATATTGAAATTTACAAGATGTCGTAGATCAGGTGAGAGAGCTGTATCAGTGATTGTCCACCGTAAACTTCGAGCATTGATGTCTTTCTGTACTTTCCATCCTTTGTCAACATTGTATATCTTGATAAGGCTTCCCTGGTTGGTAACCAAACAAATGTATACAAAAAGGCCACTATTTCAAGCCCATCCAAGGAATTGAATTTGGAGGTTCAGCTATATTCTTCTTAAATGCCCAAGTAATACATACCTGAAGGCCAACAACGAAAAGTGAACCATCAATAGAGAATTGAGATGTGTATGCTTCGCTGTACATCCTATCCGTATGACTGGGACAATCCATAGGAAGGTACCGACCAAGAACATGTGAACGATCGGATAAAGAGAACCTTCCTCTACCAAAACGATTAGCTTCTCTTGCCAATAACATTGTAGTAGTGGGGACAGGAATTTTATGGTGGTTCCTTATACACTTTCGGTTACTGACAAAGGGCTCCGTTTGGAGCTTGGTGAGTTGACATATTTCATCATCAATCCTAAAAATTCCATCATCAACTACTAGTTCTGCACTTTTTCTTAAACGACTCTGCCTGAACGACCTCATATTTGAACCCCTGCTACTCTCCCAGGAATATGTTGTGCTGTTTAGCAAAAAAATGGCACGTAATATATCAGAACTAACAATGATCACGATATTCTTGTCAGTCTCAACTAAGGAATTAAAAGAGTTAAAAGAACCTACTCAAATTCACTAGCTGGTCTTTGACAAAAACATTGAAATCTGAAAGCATGAAAACGTTTTGTTTTAAAAACCAGGGGATCAAAACCCACATTTGTTTTACTACTTGATCATATTCCACCACAAATGCCGGATTTTGACAAAATAAAACAAGCTAGATTGCGAGTCAATGATAAGAAACAGATTAAAATCCGAAAAACATTTCCTTCCCATCAAGGGAAAAGGGAATCCAAAACCCACTTTCCTTGATCGCGATAACCAACAACGTCGAGGGAAAGTTATTTCATCAGCAAATGACCAGATTATTTAATCCCCTTCCTTCCAACAGTCGCAATACCAACATATTCAGATGGAAAACGATCCAAAAGTGAGTTCCCAGACTATATACCAGGTAGAGTAGCCAAAAAAAAGGGAAAAAATAGAAGTAAATTTAGTTTAAATAAAAAAAACGAGTCACGTGTGAAGCAGAAATTAGTCAATTACCATCCGAAGCAACGGAATGGCTCGACGAAATACGACCTCGATTGCCTGACAGGCTGCTGGTGATCAATTAGGGTTTCCGGCAACCGAAAAGCGGCGAAGCCGCAATTATGACTACAACGAAAATTTAAGGGAGTCAGAAAGGAAGAAATTTTTGCAGTGGACTTTGGAAGAGGGAGTAGATAAGATGCAACGTTTGATGTTTCGAGCTCCGTGCAACAGGCCTCCTTATCTGCCACGTTCGTAGAGCATGGGAGTCCACTTTGACAGCGAAGTGGCCTCGCCACGGTGGAATTGTAACATGCGTTTTCTACGACGAACAAATCTGATAGATTTGTTCCGACTTTCAGTCCACGACTAAGGAAGACACGTGTGCTCCAAGAGAGCGATGTGCAATGCGTACGCCGTTAAATAGACGTCGGGATAGGACGTAAAGTGGTATGATTAGGCCCGTTCATCATTCAAAATAAACCATCCGATGCTTTAATGTTAAACTCCCAAAATCATTAAGTTGCGCGGTTAGAAATACATTATTAGGGCTGTGTTTGGTGCATTGTAATTTATTTTATAATGTAATTAAGATTATATTATAAAATAAATTTATTTATTTAATATAATTTTAATATCATAATATAATATAATTAGATTATAAAATATAAGAAAACATTGTAATCTGGATTAAGAATTAAAACTCATATAATCTAAATTACATTATAAAGTCTACAAGTCAACGTCGACGATCGACCTCTGATCGTAACTGCTAGTCTTCGGTGGGCCATCGACTACCGGCCCACCGCCACTAGTTGCTGGCTGATAATTGACGATTGATGACGTACAATAAAAATAAATATCAAACGACAGAATGTAATCACTTTTATAATCAAAGATTACAATATAAACCTTAACAAACATAATAATATAATACACATTTTATTATATTACATTATATATTCTATTATATTACACATTTTATTGTAATGTATCTTTGCAAACAGTAAAATTCCTCACTCGACTCGTCAGATCCGCAGCTAAGAAAAACAAATAAATCATAATGCACCTTTAATTGTATCAATATAGAGAATAGAAGACGGCCACTAGAAATATATCGTTATGATTTAATTTACAGTTCGCTGTGATTTAAAATTATTGTTACTATTTTAAAAAGATATATTTATTTAAATTATTTGCATATTCCATTAAGGTAAAGAGAATCTAAGTCCATGCAATTTATTTATTTACCTTTATTACTTTAGAAACCGACATTATTATTCATTTTCATTTCTCTCATTTCTGAAATGTTAATTCTTTTAGATATTAAAATTTTACTATCTCATCATCTAAAAGTTATATTTTTTTTAGTTTTGATATAATTATCAAACAATGCTTCTATTTTCAAAAAGTCATATTTTTTTTAGTTCTGATATAATTATCAAACAATGCTTCTATTTTCAAAAAGTAAAGTAAATTATTATTCATCTAATATATTATCTTTGAAATTAAACAAGAACAAATGATATTAGATAAATTAGAATTTATTTTGCTATGATTAAGATGATAAAAAAACTTTGAGTCGTGAGTCATCTATGGCCACTACTATAGAATATCAAAATCCAGTTCTCTATCTATTTCATTAAAATAAAAAAAAGTTATAGAATAATTTGAAGTTCTTATTTGGAACTTAAGAATTCTTATGGGTGTTTCATCCATTCTTTTAATAAAAGTTTTATTTTTGTAAGTTTTTAATAATTACTACTAATATTTTAAATTTTGACACATTAATTTCTAATTCATCTTTTAAACTATAATTTTTTATAAATTGTTGGTACAATCGATTTTTGATCAAAGTTGACCAAGCTTCAGTTGAGTTCGATTTGGATTATAATGTTTGAGCAATATGTGATGATGACTGCGTGACACTCTCTAAGAGGATTGTATTGGTGTAATCAACCTATGGTCAAGATTGACCAAGTTCGAGATAGGCTCGAGTTAAGTTTCGATGTTTAACAATATCAAGGAAAAGTTCAAGTATGGTTACTTTGTAAGCAAAGTCTAAATATGAATATTTGGCAAGAAAAAATTTAAGCATAGAGACTTGACAAGGAAAGTTCAAATATAAATACTTGGCAAGAAAAAAATCAAAGTATGAATACTTGGTAAAGGAAAGTCTAAGTATGAAGATTTGACAAGGGAAAGTCCAAGTATGACGACTTGGTAAAGAAAGTTCAAGTATGAAGACTTGACAAGGGAAAGTCTAAGTATGGAGACTTGATAAGGAAAAGTCCAAATATAGAGAATTGGCAAGGAAAGTTCAAGTACGTAGACTTCGCAAGGGAAAATCCAAGTATGAAGACTTGACAATTGAAGTCCCAGAGCATGGATCTTAGCGAAGAAGTCCCGGAGGTACGACCACTTGGCAAAGGAAGATTCAATGACATGACGAAGTCGAAGGAAGCACTTGAAAACTAGCGTAAAATGTGACAGGCAATGGACACGGAGGCATCCTAAAGGCGTGAGGCTGATAAAAGAGGCTTGAAGGCCTAGGTCTAGGCTAAGGATAAATGTCAAGTATAAGAGAATCATACTTGATGAGTTTAACCTTAGTTTTGAGGCATACCAGTCGTCTAGTATGGTGGATAGTCGACTAATGGGATGAATTAGTCTACTGTTATTCTGTGATCGAACATAGAAAATTTGACAGTTGATCGATGAGAATGATTAGTTGACTTGTCTTATTGCAACTGAGCACAAAAGGATTTTTAGTTGACTAAAAGTAAAGGTCAATCGATTGGTGGCATTGTGGAACGCCACAGAAAGGTCAATAGTCAATTGTTAGGGTAGGACAGTCGATTGGTGCTTGGAGCAATCGACTAGTGGTGAATATCAGTCAACTAATACGCTATAATTTGATGTGGATTATGTCGTTGGAGTGGTCGATCACAATGGTCACATGACCAGTTGATTGACAGACAAAAATCAGCCTGTTGAAAACCCTATAAAAAAGGGTTTGGCGGAGATTTTCAAGTGTCAGTTCTTAGAGACTTAGAAGGGGATTTGCAGCTGCATTTTAAACCTTCTAAGGCATTCCAAAGTAACCAAACAACAAGCAAGCAAGAGTTTAATTATATAAAGTTGTTTTTACTTTGTATTGTTTTTATTGCTCTTATATTTTTGTATTTGGTTGTATTTCTTGTATAAGAACAAGTTGTAAGAGGTTTCTCCACCTCTGGAAGGTTTTTGAGAAGGAGAAAGTGATAGTGGACATCGCTATGAGAGCTAGGCCATGGAGTAAAAACTGAGAGTTCTGAACCACGTAAAACCTCATGTTATGAGTGTGTTGTTATTGTTTTTGTTTGTCTTTTGTTTCAGCTGCATATTAATCTTTTGTAGACAAGCACAAATGCAAGAAATTGACGAGAATGAGTCAAACGCTATTCACCTGTCCCTTCTAACGACAATAAAATCCTCAACAAATTGTTGATCAAGGGTGACCAAACTCTGTGTAGAAAAGAAAATTATTGGAGAAGGAGATTATTGGTGTAATAAACCTTGAATTCGGTTAACCAAGACATATAAAAATTTTGATGTTAGTTGGTTGAGTGAGAAATCAAATAAGTTGAGGTTGTTTGGTTACTTGACAAATGGACGAAGTCCAAGTGGGTAACAGTTCATCGAACACTTGGTGATCAAAAATCTTAGTAGGTTATGGTCATCTGCATACCAGACAAAGTAAGGTTTTAACCTTCGAAAGGCCGAAGTAGGAATATCAGTCAACTGATATAAAGTAGCAATCGACTGATGAATTATAAACCTCAAGATAAATGGCTTGAGAGGGTTTACAAGAGTTTTGGGCTTGATCAATTGGCTATTAGAATTAACAGTCAACTAATATTACTATTCGAGTGAATAAAGAGTTTAGAAATCGATTGTTCTACTCTATAAAACATCATTAGTCAATTGATAGAGTGGACTAGTAGATTGATGTCACTATTCAAATAACAGAAAGTTCAAAATTGGACTACAAAATTTGACTATTTAAGTAACAGTCGACTAATGGTAATAAGTAGTTGACTATTTTGTTTAAATCTGAGCTGGAAAGAGCCATTTTACAGGTAAAATAGTTGAATATAGTGAAATAATCAACTAATGGTAATGAGCAGTAGACTATTAGGCAGAAATTAGACTCGACTTGAAGACTATAAAAGAAAGTTTCATTGAGGATTTTGAAAGCTAGATCTTGGAGGTTTTGTAAAACAATGTTGTTGTATTTTTAGACGTTAGGAAGCAATCTAAAAGCAACAAAAGATGATCAAAACCATGTTTATTTGTGTAAATGTGCTATTTCAATTTCTTTTGTACATTTGCATTTGGCTTGTGTTGTTGGTAAGAATAGGTATTGTAAGAGGTTCCTCTGCCTCCGAAGGTATCTAGAAGGAGAAAGGATAGTGGAGTATCACTAGAGCTTTAACCGTGTAATAGGAATCGAGATTTTGAACCATGTAAAAATCTCAATTTCTTATACTTATGTTTTACTTGTTGTGTTGGTTTTTATTTCCTCCGTGCATTAATATTTTATAGATGAACACAACAAATGACAATCAAGTAATAAATCAGGAATCACTATTCACCCTCTCTAGCGATGCAAGAGTCCTAAAAGTCATATTAGAGCAAGGTTTGCTCTTGGAAGAACTCATCACCATGAGAGTAGGTAGGGAAGAAGAAGGGTGATTTTGAGCTCTCTGATACCCAATAGGCAGGGAAGAAGAAGGGTGATTTTGAGCCCTCTGATACCCAATAAGTGGTATTGCTAAGGGAGCACAAGCTAGAGAAAAAAGAAAGCATCAAAATTAGAATGGAGTTTCAAAACGACTTGGATATAACATCTGATTTTC
>JBAMHZ010435250.1:0-10494 GCA_037177395.1 Alpinia galanga | reverse complement strand
AATAAAATAAATTTTAAAATAATTTATGAAATATTTTTAAATTAATAAGATAATTTTATTAAATTTTAATTGATCTACTTATAGTTTAAATTAAGACGTATAGTTTGAACTATAGTTTGAGAAGTTGATTATTAAGTCAATTAATTTTCCTAAATTCTAAAATTCAAAATTTAATTAAGCCCCGACGCGCGACGCCCGGCCTCCGCGGGACACCGTTGCGGCCCCCACGGTGGCCGTAGGAAGATGTCGCGGCCCCTGAGGTGGCCGTGGAAAGTCGTCGCAGCTCCCGCGATGCCTTCGGGGCTTCGCGGCCACCATACCAGTGCCAGGCAAAATGATAAATTCCGCCCGTTTCACCCGGCACGGGTCAAAATTTCAAACCTTACATGCAATATCTTATTCTTTTGCTTCATCTCCTTCCTCCTTCAACCTCAAATATGTCATCGACACCATGCGTCAAAGCGTTGGCATGATACCAAAATAATATTTTTCCATTCAAGACTAAAACTAAGATACTGCTCAATATTTTGAACTTTAGTGTCAAATGGTATCGAATTTTAGTGATTTACTGAAATAGTATGTTTCAACCATTTCGCTCGGCATGATATAAGATTTCAAATCACGAGGAGCATTTTGCCAAGTAAAAAGAGATACATTAACAAATATGCTTATGAAGTTAACAAGTTTTTATGTGATCAAAGATGTCTTGACAACCTTAAAAAATAGAAACAAGGTACTAATTGTGATTTTGATATATATCTTTTGTCAGAAGTCCAAGCTTCAAATAAAACATTTATTTACAATAATTATAGCCTAAGATGAACACAACCAGTGCAACAATTCTCATCTATAATGAGTAGATGATGACGAAATCATCTTTGACATTAGTATAACCCAATGATCATGGAATAAGGTTGCATCTTATGCCAATGTGCACTATCAAGGGATTTTCTAGAATATGCTGCAGTGTGCATACAAGCATAACAAACTTAGTTACTAGACATTTCTTCATTATTAACCCCAGCATGGACAATCTAAAAGCTGAATCTACCAAATAATATGACGTTGTTAACAAAAGAAAAGATAACCATAGCACTTACTCATATGTATTATCTACAACAAACCAAACACCAGCTCTTTTACAAAGATCTGACATTTTCTGAAAACACATAAATAGATTAGACATAGAAGAATTGGCAGCACACGTGTAGAGATGTAAAATTATAGATATCAACTATAAATCTAATGTACCTGGAGAAGAGGCTCTGGGATGTAGGCCCCTGATGGGTTTCCTGGATTTACAACAGTAACTAGCTTGGGAATTGGATCTTGTGATAAAGTCTTCTCTAACCATACTGCACCAATTATGTATTTCAAGGAAAATATATTATCATTTCACTGGTTAATTGATAAGTAATAAACACCTCTAAGATAAGAGATGTATTTTAAAAAGAAAAAAGATAAGAACATTACGGGACTCAAGTGGAACATTCTTATCCACTGAGGCAAGAGTAAGACTTGCAAGATAAGAGGATCATGGGTAAGACTTTCAATCATAATTTCCAATTCTAACTATAAAGTCCAGACCCAAGCTTAATTAGATGTCTCCATCCACTCCACTCCAAAATTTTGAAACACCTCCAAGTCATGACCTTTTAACGATTACTATAGAAACCCTAACCTTTGAAAGCCCCTGTTCCAGTACTATGTTAAATGAGAGGACAGAGAAATTATATTGATGTATTATCAAAGATGTCTTACATTATATATACAGGACTCAACATAACCCTAAACCTGAATCATTCAGTGTGGGACTCAACCCACTACACATATATAATGACTTATAACATCTCTAATAGTTGTTTAACTCTAGCAAAACAAGTAACAAGAGACTTACCAACATCTGGTTGAAGTGTTTTGGGATTAGTAGGCCCAACCAATATGTCGGTAATGCCTGTCATTTGGAATGACATGTAAGCATTGAAGTAATATGGTGCAAACATGACAACTGAATCCCCTGGATCACAGAGGGTCAGCACCACATTTACAAATGCCTGTCAAACATACAAAGAATAATAAATAAATAAACAATTTATTTACGAAGGTAACCAAACAATTTAGAATTTATATATCCTGGCACGTGGAAATAAAAAAGACATTGTATAAACAAACCAAATCAATTTTACCTTCTAAGCACTCTAATATACTAATAAATAAAATTATTCATTTTTTTTATGAAGGTAATTGAACAATTTAGGATTTATAAATCCTCACATGGGGACAAAAAAACCCATTAACAACAAACCAAATCAATTTTACCTTGTAAGCACTCTTAACATACTAACCAAAAGTACTAAAGTAGTAAAGCCTATACAAACAATATAAAATTGCTTATGGAACTAATCCATATTAGTGACAATGGAGTCCACTTAGTTACCATGTAAATTCATTATCTGCTTTAGAGAAACTGAGGATGAAACTTTAGACAGGCAAATTGTCCTCAAATCTAAAGACATTTCTCATATGTATTATTTTGTTAGGTTATGGTATCCTACACTCATATATGAATTTAATCTGATTCAACCAAGATGATCAAATTGCAAATGGAAACAAATTGATCAGCAACTTCTCTTGGGTGTTCTCACAAAAGATAATAGAGAACTCAAAAAGATGAAACCACCAAGGGAAAGGTAATAACCTGATTTGCACCAGCTGTCACCATAACTGCAGACTTATTCAGATTATTCTCCCTTCGCAACTGCAATCAACTCATAATATTAGTAGGATTACTTTCTATAGTGAGTGCAACATGCATATGTTATCAGTTTTTTAGTTTTCACAAGTTGTACACGTGAAGTTAGAGTATTTATATACTGGAAGAATAAGTACATTGGTTAAAATAGAATTAAAAATTGTAAAATATTATGACACCCCTAGTATCAATTGAGAAAACAAATCATATCACCAAACTAAGGAAAATCTCTTATATCAATACCAGGCACCAACAACCTTCGTGTAAACCAAATGCATCAATAGCTCCAAAATTGGAGCACACACAACAAGAGTATATTTCACAAGTTGCATAAGAGAGTATTTATGTAATGGAAGGCAACTAATAATAATGGATCCTTCAACAATAATTTGCTCCCATCTGGGATTTCATGTCTGCCTAGAAGAAGTTATTTTGAATAATCATCTACAAAAATTCTGGCCTCTTCTACCGCTTATAAACTTCAATTCCATGAAATTTTAAAGATTCTACTACATTATCAGTTATTACATTTTTCTATAAAGAGGAGAAACACTTTATCAATTACTTTTGCAGAAAATTATCAATACATCTATATAGAGAACCTTCCATCACTGCTAAGATTGCCCAAAAGAACAAAAAGTTGAATTTTTAGAACTTAAGTAGATGAATCTTCTCAGCAATTTCTTGTAAATATGAGGAAATACCTTCTCAATCAGAGCCTGCCTTAGTTCTGGAAGACCTTCATCGGGACCATATTTACTAATTGAAGGGTCCCAAACAAGTTCTTTGACTTTTTCTAAAGCTTGTTCAGGTGGATGCCAATATACTACACCCTGAATGAGAAATTGCAAATGATTTGAAAAGTAGCAGTGATTTTTATGACAAATATTAACAAGATTGTCAATTTGATTCATAGTGAATCAAGTATAACTGAACTGAATCAGAATATAAGTCAAAGTAACCTCCACCCAAATATTGATTTGGTTCAATTGAGTTCAAGTTGAGCCAAAATTTCAACTAGATATCATAGTTTTCTTTTTTTATTTTTGTATTGGATTGCAGCTCCATATGAACCAATTTTCACTTTAAAAAAATATATTAAATCAAGCAATCATATTATAATTTTTTGACATAGACTTTATATATCTTGAGTTATTCAAAATAAATCTCCATGATAAATATATTTAATTATAAACAAATAAATTTTTAGCTTTTGAGTTTTGTTGGGTTTGCAATTACGAAACAGCAAACCAACATCAAACTAAAATTTAAGAAGATAATGGATGGCAAGCAGCAACTTCAGAAAATGACTATTGTAATCAAATTCTGTTTTAAAAGAACTAATTATAAAAACTAGGTTAGATTCCAAATTTTTAGGTAACATCTTCTCGAGTTGCATTGGCATGGGAAAAGAATGCATCAGCAATATCAAGCAAACAATCAGCGCAAACTGAGTGTCGATAAAGATTCAACTAGTCAAACCTGAGCTAGTGAGATCGCTTCCTTGGTTCCACGCATCAGTTCCTGAATCTGAAGGGGCAAAAGAATCCCATTAAGAAACTTAAAAATGCAATATAGGACTCCCAAAAGAACCACAACCATCAGAGCATGTAGCTAATTAATGCAAATGCCAATAGAAAACAAAGATCACTTTCCCACTTTTCATGTAAATAAAAAAAACATAGCAAAGGTTCCTTCTTTTTGCAGCAGCTTTGCAAAAGAATGGGAAGAAAAGATCAAAATTCGACAATCTAGAACATAATGCGAGTTAACTTACCTTGACCATGATAGGCATATCCGTCTGGAGAGCTCTCTTCGCAAGCTTAGCCCTTGTCCCCATTCCGCCTCCTCTACTGCAGAAGTAGAACCTACCACGCCTATGATAATCAAAAAGGCCAAAAGTGTGAGATCAAAAGGACAGCAAGAGAGGCCTAACCTAATCACCGACTAACTTAGAAAGAGAGATAAGGCCGGAAGCTCCGGCCCCCAAGCTCGTCTTCCCTGCCAATGACATCAGAGACCTCAACGACTTCCGCACCTCACCCCTTGTGCGTATAAAAATCCAATCTTTACCAGTTCCCCAAATTGACGACATGAATGAGTCTGTCTTGAAAGAAAAAAAAAACGCGGAGACGTGGGAGGATCAAACAGTGACAAGTTGAAGAGATCCGATGGAGAACAAAGGGAAAGTGGGAATCATGTTCGAGTACATCAGAGAGTGATCCAAGCCAGCGAGGGGGCGGCCTGCGTCCAAAGAAATCACGGTGTTTCGTCGCCTTGCAGCAAACTCGCGGTTGCCTCTCACGTATTTAGTCCTGGATTTCCCTTTATTTTTAATAATAATAATAATGAAATGCACTTACAAAAAAAAATCCATTTTTAAAAACCTCTTAAAATACTTAAAAATTATTTGAATATTATTTTTATAAATATCATAACCAAAATCATAATGTTATATGTTATCTTCCTAGAATCATATTCCCTTACTCTCTTTTTTTGTTAGTACTTAAATATTCAACTCTTAGAGCATTCGATTCCATAAAAAAAATTTATTGATCACTTGAATAAATCAAAAATCACTCATAATTGATGACTCAATAATCTAACATTTCAAAGTTTATCATCTTATTTTTAAAAAAAATCTCACAAATACATCATAAAAAATACATTATATATAGACCATAGCTCCAAGGACAAGATCATATTCTTGTTAGGAGTATTAGAAATACAATCAAAGTTCCACATTGGTAAGATGTAGAAAACATCATGCATTTATAAGATGAAAGATATATCCATTAGTATGAAATTTTTTGGGTAAAGCCCAAAAACAAAACCACAAGGGCTTAAGCTTAAAGTGGACAATATTATAACATTGTAGAGTGCAAATCTTATATGTACTAACAATTGATATCATAGTCATGATTCATGTCAAGCCATGTACCTCGAACGAAGAAAGTAGAGTTTCTATGTCTGAATCAAGAGAACCAGACACCAAACAGAGGGGATATTGGGAGTATTGAGAATACAATGGACAATATCATACCATTATGGAGATATATAAATCTTATAGGCACTGACGATTCTTAATAGTTCCATTAATGCTATCTCCTTTGAAATAATAAAATTATTTTAAAATTAATAATTTAATTAAAATTTATTTTTACATATTAAGTTAAAATTTACTTTTTTTCCTCTTTCAATTAAAAAGCAAAGTAAATACACACACATATCTATCTTATTTAGCAAAACAGTCAACATGAATAATTTCATATGATTACTTGATCACAATAGCAAAACCAAAAAAATATAAAACAGTTCATGATTACTTGATTTCTTTGATCGAGCCAACTCAATTGCTCGTATTGGTCTGGTTTTGTAATTCCACCAGCAAATATGAATCTTTAAAAAAAAAAGGAGTATTTGCCTTAAAATTAATACATATATAAATAATACCACCAACAGGTCAACGCCACACTTCTGATCATTGCTAAGCTAATTGAGAACTTCAAAATAATATACAGCCAATGAGTGTACTAAAGTTGTAGATCAAAAGATTCAACTACATAAACATCCATTGACCATACTAAAGGCAGCAACCAAAACCATTGTGTCCCTTGATCCATGACGTCGATCATACAACACAAAAAAGAAAAAGAAAAAAATAATGCGTGCAAAAATGAAACAGCATGATACATGTATGAACACAATGCTTTTCGTGCAGATCAGAGCTTGAGAAATTGGCAGCAGCTAATGAAGAAACCTAAACAAAGTCTTGCAGAGCTGGCGAACCGCATGAACACAGGCCTATCACAGCTGGAGGTATTGAGAAAAATATAGAACGCAGATGTGCTTGAGAACGGATAAAAACTGCAGCAAAATGGTTCATTAGATTCTGGGTGCAACATAAAGATGCTCATTTTCTTGATAATTCTCATGAAAGTACTAACTCGGATGATTGTAAACCACCAAGTTTATGCATATTGGAAGCGACAGAGATTCACACACTTATTTTTCTTCTCTTTGGAATACTGAAGAGTTTAAATTATGGCAGACCAGAAAATAGCAAAAGTACAACTAATGTATCATGCTAATCCCTTTCCCTTTTTGATATCACTTATTAAGAATTTCAACATTATGTACTACAGATTGGTTGTGTCGTTCCCATAGATGTCAATTAGAGAACAACCTGAGGTTATCGCCCACAAGGTGATCATATACATTGGTTTAGCAAGTTTTCCATTGAGCATCTGAAAAATTAAATTTTTGGAGCTATACTGCAGATTAGTGGCAACCAAAAAGGAACCTAAGGCCTTGAGAAAAATGATGAGTGGGAGCTACTGTGAGATATAATAAGTTAGTAGATATTATGTTTTAGAACAAAAAAGGCACACAATTTAAAAATAGTACTGTACCTGATGTCTCCATTAAGTCTAGAGAAAGGCTTCACAAGTCGCCTTGTTGTGCCCTGCTATTTTGCACCTGCTGCAGAGTCGAAGAGCAGTGTTAATCTTGTTGGGATTAAATCGCTTTCTCCTTGGCCTTCCTGGTGGACGACGAGTAGGGGGAGGGTATGAACTTGCACCAGAAAAGAAATCTATGCTTTCAATATTTGGTATTGCATGGATAGATTCTGAATAAGCCAATTGGTAACATTCTATTCTGAAATATCTTGAACAATAGTCGTAAACATTTTTTTCAACCCGATTGAAGGCTGCGATGGCATGCAGACAAGGAAGACCAGAAATCTGCCACCTCTTGCAAGTGCATTCCCAATTTCCAATGTTGACAACAAATATAGCATTGCCACGAACCTCAAACACAGTGTCGGAAGAGCATAATACATTTAGCTTTCGAGCCTTTGCCATCTCCTTTTGCAATTTTTGCTCCATAATTGGTGTTAAGGGGCCTGGCCATGTATTGCATGCTGCACGTCTTTCTTCTATAATCTCTCCTAACTTGCCAATTATTGCATCAAACATATGAACTACTGATGATTCTCTCTTTGCAGGTATCCAATTAATAAATGAATCGACAATGTTTGATGAGAAATGATCATATCTAAAACCTTTGAAAATGGCATCAGACCAATTTTCTGGTTTACTAGCCAGAATCCACTCAGCAGCTTCTGGTGAAACATTTCTTATGCTCTCAATAGAAGCATTAAAATCCTCGATGCTGCAGGCTTGAGCAGCGCGGGTAAAATCTCCAATCATTGCATCTTTCACTTGTGAAGACCATGGACTCTTCCTCAGTTCATTTTTAAATTCCTCTAAAAGGTGATGCAAACAATAACTGTGATGGCTATTATCCTCAAATACTCGGGGTATGGCCTCATCCAAACCCTTCTGCCTGTTTGACACAAAGGTAATTGTTCGAGAGGTGGTTACAGCATATTTCAACTGTACTAAAAACCAAAACCAACTATCATAATGCTCATCCTCTACTACAGCAAAGGCAACAGGAAAGACTGCATCATTTCCATCAACTGATGCAGCAACCAATAACTTGTGTTGATTGGTTGCTTTCAGAGGAATCCTATCAAGAAAAAGGAGAGGCCGACAACCATGCTCAAAGCCATGAAGGGAAGCATGAAATGACACAAAAAAACGACGGAATTTTGAATCAAGTGAAGTAGATAGCAAGGCAACACTGCCTGGATTGGTTTCCAATATTCTTTCAGCAAACCAAGGCAGTTGGCTGTACGTCTCTTTCATGCAATCATAAAGCTCCTTCTGTGCCACTTCTCTTCCTCTCCAAACCTGAGAGTAGGTTAAACTCACACCAAAATCTTCATATATCTCTCTTACAAGGTCTTTGGGCTTGCACTGTGGGCTGCAATGTAACCTTTCTTTGATAATTTTGGTGAGCCACTGCCGTGTTGCCTTTCTCTGACCATTTCCTCCATTGCAGGTATGAACATCAGTCATTTTTTTGATAATGAACTTCAACTTACTTGATGTTTCCGAAGCATGAATACGCCATGGACAAGTTTCTTCAGCACATCTTACAGTCACTCTACTGGATTCATTCTTAACAAATTTATATGCAAAACCTTTACCAATAGCATAATTACACAATTGAGATCGAAAGTCCTTGGCATTATCAAATTCCTGTCCCACTCCGCTTATGATGGTGTCCCAGTGGGAGCTTGAATTAATAGGTCTGACATCATCAGTAGCGACTAGAGATGTAAAAAGAGGTGTACTTGGATCAACCAAGATGTTTCCAGTTGCCCTACAAATCACAGCTCATCAGAACTAACTATGATTTTAGCTATCATCCATTTACATGTATTTCATATATCCACTCAGGGCAAGTACCTTTCATCAACAATGTCACAATTCATGATCCTTTGCCTGGAATTATCCATATTGGCAGTTGGCGAAACAATTGGAATAAGAAAACCGTCAGCATGTATCCTAGACAATTGTGAACAATAAAAATAATAGTAATTGAGTATATCATAAGAAGTTACATTTGCAATGGATCATATCGATTGCAAGGAAGATCGTTAAGATACAAAATGAAGTTATGTAATGGGCAAAAGTTCCAAAGCAAAGTCCTGTTAGGCACTTTTAACAAGTAGGCAAAGTTAAAGATGGAACTCAACAAATGGATTTGTGGAGAATATTTTCTAGGAGCTAATCAATGAAACAACTGGTCATGGATTGTAGATATAGATGCTTTAAATGAAACATATGACTTAATATACAATCCATTCATTATCTTTCCGACTTAATATACACATTTACATATGTTAACCGGAATTTACTCTCACATAAGAAGGCCAAATTTCAATCAACAATTAATCACCTTGTTAAAAATTACACAGTTATACATGTGCCAACTTATAGAATTAAACAATTTTACCACTTTTTAGCATGTTCCTTCTGGTGCTTCCATATTAAGCTATTTCAAAGACATGAGGTGATAACATTCTCAACCATAGGCAAGTAAAATGATCAAAAAATGATTTAATTAATCTGAAAATTATTAGTGATAGTTGTTGTTGTTGTATAGATTTATGCAGCCAACCTCAAATAGTAGGTACTTGGGAGACTTTGATACACAGTTTGATGATGACGAGGAGGCAAAAACGATTTAAACAATATTGGAAAATGCATATAACCACAAGAGAATAAACCATAATTAATCTTGATACTAAATTGCAAGCAATAAAGAAGAAGATATGCAAAAAAGTTCCATAACATCAAATATCCAAACTTCTAAAAGTTATAAAGATATGTTTACCTGTGGTCATCATTTTCAGTCATCATTGGCTGCTTTTGGAGATTGTTGGCAATATTTCCAGCCGCACCAGGTATAGCATTTGGAATATTGGGTTGAACAACATTTACACGGGTTTTAATTGTCCTGAAGAAGCAAAAGTCTTTTATGCTATTCATTATATATTTAAACTAAACAATTAATGAAAAAGTACACATTAGCATTATTTAACCTTTTTCGTTTCCCATCTTGAGCATTTGCAATTGCACCAATGTTTGAGGTTCCAGAATCAGCTACAGTTATCCTACACGAACACATTCTTTTGTAAGTTTAAATAATGTTTGAAGTGCTGACCAATTAGGTAACATGGTATTCTCCACATCAACATTGTAACACATATACCTGTTCTCAACCTTGTTTATGATGTAAACCTCGGCCGTCAAAACATTAGAAGTAAAATCAATCATCCGAGCTAAGTCCTTGTCGCTAGACACTGTGATGAGTGTTTTATTGTT